>JABWDL010000240.1:0-24847 GCA_015343265.1 Pao palembangensis | reverse complement strand
GTTACTATTAGCATATCAGCATTGATAAGTATTTAGCATTGTGTTAGCGTTGCTATGTTTTCTCATCTGATGATGAGTTTCCTCAACCTAAGGCTGGCTCTGTGATTGGCTGTAAAGCAGACACCATGGAAGCTGTGGTGGAGAGGGCTGAACAAACTGTTGTCTATTGTGGATAACCCTGACCAGCCTCTCCACCCGCTACTGGACAGGCAGCAGAGCTCCTTCTCAAACAGACTGATTCAGCTCAGCTGCCACAAGGACAGACACAGGAAATCTTTGGTGCCCAGTCCAAGAACTCTGTCCAACACTTCACCTCCGTCTGACAGAGACTCTCAGTCCTCCAGGCTCTGATACGTCTGGTTGGACTTTTCATGTTGCACATTGTGTTTGTACTTGGAAATTCAATTCAATTCAATTCAATTTTATTTATATAGCACCTTATACAATAAAATTGTCTCTAAGTGCTTTACAGACGTAGAAACCCAGAGCCTGAACCCCCAGGTAAGCACAGTGGCAAGGAAAAACTCCCTTTTAACAAGGAGAAACCTTGAGCAGGACCAGGCTTACAAGGAGGAACCATCCTGCTGAAAGTTGGCTGGGTAAAGGAGGAATAAAAAAGGGAGACAGGACAGAGAGAATAAAGAGAAAGAGAGAGGAAGAACAGAATCATAAAACCAAAGAAATACAAACAAAATACAATCATAGAAATACAAACATATCAGACATAATATATATACACATAATACAGCATAGCAGGTTGTTATAAAGAGATGAACAGTATAGGCAGGTGCTGACAGTGGACCCTGAGTTTGCCAGAGGCCGAGGTCCACGCAGCACAAAGGCCTGGAGACGGAAGACCTGCAAAGAGAGAGAGAAAGAGAGAGAGAGAGAGGGAGAGAAGGGGGGGAGACACACAGAACGGCAAGGAAGACTGGACCCAGATAATCCCGGTGAAAAAAGGAGGAGAAAGAAGAAGAAAGGAGGAGAGGAGGTGAGGGAGTGGTTGGTGTGGGGAAGTGGGGAACTGCTCAGTGGATCATGTGTTTGTCCCCAGCAGCGTAGCCTATAGCAGCATAGCTGTGCTAAAAATTGAAGAATAGAGTCTGATGAGCCTATTCTACCTGTAACTGTGAGAACTGACTAAACTAGATCAGCCCTACACACTTGGTTTGAGGCTAGCTATATGCTTTACTGAACAGAAAGGTTTTAAGTTTGATCTTAAAGGCAGACGTGGTGTCTGCCTCTCGGACCCAGGTTGGTAGCTGCTTCCACAGTAAAGCTGCCCGATAGCTAAAAGCCCGTCCTCCCAGTCTGCTTTGATGAATTCTAGGAACTACAAGTAAACCTGCACTCTGTGATCTGAGTGTTCTTTTAGGTATATACGGAACTATGAGATCCTGCAGGTATGAGGGAGATAGTCCATTTAGAGCTTTATATGTTAGAAGGAGAATCTTAAAGTCTATTCTAAATTTCACTGGAAGCCAGTGAAGAGAAGCTAAAACTGGAGAGATATGCTCCCTGGTGCTGGTTCCTGTCAGACCTCTGGCTGCAGCGTTCTGTATCAGCTGCAGGTTTTTAATGGAATAATTTGGACATCCTGACAGTAATGAGTTGCAGTAGTCCAGTCTAGAGGTAACAAAAGCATGGACCAGTTTTTCAGCATCACTCTGTGACAGGATGCTCCTGATCTTGGCAATATTACGGAGGTGGAAGAAGGCAGTCCTAGAAACCTGTTTAATATGAGGGAGAAATGACATGTCCTGGTCAAAGATAACTCCCAGGTTCCTTGCAGCCGTACTGGAGGACAAAGTAATGCCATCCAAGGAGAGAATGCTATCTGGTAATCTATTCCTCAGATGTTTAGCTCCAAGAACAATGACCTCAGTTCTGTCTGAGTTTAAAAGAAGGAAATTGGAGGTCATCCAGTCTTTTATGTCTTTGAGACATGCCTGGAGTCTGGCTAATGGCTCTGTTTCATCAGATTTCATGGATAAATACAGCTGTGAATCGTCGGCATAGCATGAAAATTTATGCCGTGTCTCTGAATAATATTCCCTAGAGGGAGCATGTAAAGAGTGATTGGCCCAAGCACTGAACCCTGTGGAACACCATGAAGAACCTTTGTATACTCAGAGGAAACATCATTAACATGAACAAAATGAAATCAATCTGATAAATAGGATTTAAACCAGTCTAGAGCTGTCCCTGTGATCCTAGTCTCATGTTGTAGCCTTTGTAATAAAATGCTGTAATCTACAGTATCAAAGGCAGCACTGAGGTCCAGTAAAACCAGTACGGAGATAAGTCCACGGTCTGATGCCATGAGGAGGTCATTAGTGACTTTAACCAGTGCTGTTTCTGTGCTGTGATGAGCTCTGAAACCAGACTGAAACACTTCAAATAGACTATTCCTGTTTAGGTGATTGGTTAGCTGACTAACAACCAGCCTCTCAAGTATCTTAGAGATGAATGGGAGGTTGGATATCGGTCTATAATTTGCTAAGACGCCTGGGTCAAGTGAAGGTTTTTTAAGTAAAGGTCTAAATAACAGCAGTTTTAAACGCCTGAGGTACATAACCTGTTGTCAAAGATAAGTTGATCTGATCTAATACTGACGCCCCAATTAGAGGAAAGACATCCTTGAAAAGCTTAGTTGGGATGGGGTCCAGGAGACATGTGGTTGGGTTAGATCCATTAATGCTGGAGGTCAGCTCAGGGAGATCTATGGGCAGGAAGCTGTCCAGAGATGGATCAGGACTAGACGGGGTTGCTAACAAGGGCAGCTCATCAGTTGTCACGGAGCGACCTTGATCGATCTTTTCTCTAATGTTAGTGATTTTATTGGTGAAGAAACTCATAAAGTCTTCACTGCTAAGAGCTGCAGGAATAGAAGGCTCAACCGAGCTGTGACTCTTTGTCAACCTGGCTATGGTGTTAAACAGAAAACGCGGGTTGTTCTTGTTTACATCTATTAATGAAGTGTAGTAAGCTGTTCTGGCTTTACGGAGGGCCTTCTTATATGTTAGTAAGCTGTCTTTCCAGGCACATTGGGAATCCTTGTTGCACATTTTTCCTAGTTGCACACTTTTGAGCCTAGTTGCACATTTTTAATGTTGTGGCACATTTGTTTTTGTACTTTGAGTTGCACATTTTTCATGTTGCACATTCTGCTTGCTTAGACTTCTATATTTAGTTAGACTTGCTGTAAATATTATAGTATATTACTGCTAATATTGTGATTATGTTGACAGTTGCTGCTGTAGCTAGTGAATTTTCCAAGCCTGGGATAAAATAAAGTATTTCTATTCTATTCTGTCTATATCAATGCTAACACAGTAATGCAACCCTGGCAATGCTAACATCGTAATGCTAACATATCAATGTTAAGACTGTAATGCTAACTCGGCAACGCTAACACCAAAATACAACTATAGATCAGAAACCAAACGTGATCGTTGCTAAACAGTCACCTTCAAAAATAATAAATATGTTCAGGAGATCAAAATCCAACCAAAATGAACAAATCTGCTGGATCAGAAATCATGATGTTTGGTGTTGCTTGAACATCACCAAACATCATGAAATCAGGTGGCGGCTAATTTTGAGCGCTTAGAAGGAGGAAAAGAAGACATTTCACATCAGGTTAGCACGAAACACGTCTACAGATATTTTAACTAAAGTTAGCCAAATTTAGTGGGAAATGTTTTCGTGTCATTTCTGTGGCAACTCAGTGAAATCATTAAGAGAATATGTGCTTCACTGTAAACTCCATCGGAATGAACCACGTAGTTTATTTAAATGCATTGCAGCTGGAAGCAAACAGACATTTTTTTAATATGAAGCGTTTAAGGCTCATTTTTACAGGAGAGACAATGTATCTGCTCCGTCTGCCAACGTTTCTGTCGGGATGGCTGTTATCGATTTTAAATGTGCATTAGCATTGTGTGAGCATCAGCGTCAGAGTACCAAAGCACTAATAGCTCATTTAAAGGAGCATATTGTGGAAAGACGAGCTGTGACTTGTCCAGTCAGAGGATGCACAACGGTTTTCAATGTAAAATCCTCATTTACCACTCATTTATCACAGAAACACAGAGGTTTTGCAAATAGAAGTATCAGTGACATGTACAGACATTCTGCTTCTCCGGCATCATCTGTTCACTTTCAGTCAGACGACCTTGGGCCTCAGGTGAATGAGACAATTACAAAGAATGAATAGATGAAGGAGGGATGGAGATATCGGAGGATTTCAGTCATCTCTTTCTTAGAAATGTCTCATTCTATTTGAAATTGCAGGGACAGTTTCTACTACCCGCTTTGACTATACAGAACATTGTAGAGGAGATGAAAACATCGGTGAGTTGGGTCGGACATGGAGTTTGGGGAAACTTACCTCTCTGCTAAAAAATGAAACTTCTGTCAGATGAGGACATTACCCATGTTTGTGTGTCTGTCAGGAGATTTGATCTGTTCTCTGCATGCCATACAGGACCATTAAGGACAGCATACTCAAGAGCTCAGACTTTCAAAAACATTCTACTATGTGGAGCCTAAGAAAATATATTTAGGAGGAGATGAGAACAGAACAGGTAGGTTTGCCTACTCTGTCCCTGTGAGGGAGAGCTTCAAAGCTTTGTCAGAGTCTGACCTGTGGCAGAAACCAGGAGAGCACCTGACTCAGTCTCCCTCAGATGTTCTAAGTGACATTAGTGATGGTCAGATATTCAAATCAAATGACTTTTTTGGTCAGAATCCATCTTGTCTGAAGCTAGCACTGCACCAAGATGCATTTTAAGTGGTTAACCCTTTAGGCTCTGCAAAGAAAAGACAGAAGGTATTAGCTGTCTATGCATCTGTTGCTAACCTGACACTTCATGTACGGTCAGACACACAACACAGGTCGCTTGTTTTACTGTGCAGGGAAAAGGATTTTAAAGAATTTTGTCATGCTAAGGTATTCTTTCAATTACTAGCAGCCTTGAGTGAATTGGAGGAAAATGGGATAGTACTCTCAGATGAAACAGTAGTCAGAGGAACCTTGTATTGCATTGCTGGGGATCATTTGGGCTCACGTTGCTTTGGTGGCCTTTCTGAAAATTTTAGTCGCTCACAGTTTTTCTGTAGATACTGCCTGATAACCTGATCAGAGTTTCAGGGTGAGGATCCAGATCTGTGCGGACCAGAACGGACAATTGAGAGATACGACTCTGCTGTCAGTCGCCTGCAGGCTGAAGGTCCACCAGAGGTAGAAGGAGTAAAGTTCAGTGTTCAGTTCTCTGAAACACTTTAATGTGTGTCAGCCAGGTTTGCCACCTTGCCTTGGACATGACATCTTTGAAGGTGTTTTGTCTTACGATGTAGCGCTGTCTCTGAAGTATTTGGTAAAGAAAAGGGGATGGTTCACTTACTCCACTTTGAATCGGCGCGTTAAACAGTTCAATACTGTGATGCTTCTACAAAGCCATGTGAAGTCAGTCCTCAAGCAGCTAAACTCCCAGGACAGGCAGTGCAGGACTGGAATCTTCTGAGGCTGCTGCCCCTCATTATCGGTAACAGAGTAAAAGATACAGAAGATGATGGATGGCAGCTGACTCTGCAGCTAAACATTGCTAGCTAGACATTGTGGACCTGATATGTGCTCAGAAAACCTCTGGGCCTCAGGTTGCATACCTGGATGGTCTCATTCAAGAATATTTAGAGTCAAGAAAAGCTCTATTTCCAGGAAATGACCTAAAACCAAAGCCCCATTATTTACCTCATTACCCGCCACTGATTCTGAAATTTGGCCCTTTGATCAGACTGTGGACAATGCGCTTTGAAAGTAAGCACAGTTATTTCAAGAGATGTGCAAGAAATGTGAAGACTTTCAAAACTCTCTGCCTTACACTCTGTGAAAGACATCAGCTGTTGCAGGCTTATCTTTCAGCAGGGCCAATCAATCAAGCTGTTCTGCAGGTTAAAGATGGTCCTCCATGTTACTGAGTATTATACAGCAAAGACATTCAGGATGCCGTGAGGACATTTGACTTCACTGAGACCAGCGGTCACATTAGAAATGCTGTATAAGGGAACGTTATACAAGAGAGGGCAGTTTCCTGTTACAGGGAGCATGGACTACGTGGAGTTTGGTGAACTAATGCTGATGTTGATAAAAAATGACACTGTTCATTTTCTGGGGTCAGTGAACAGAGCCGAATTCCTTCCTCAGTATCAGATGTTCTCCGTTAGGAAAGACGGTGAAAAGATGGAGCGTCTGAAGATCAGTGAACTGACTGATTTCTATCCATCGCCATCTTCCATAAAGGATGGATACCAAATGGCTGGATTGAAACACAGTGTGCTATCACACTAATGGATGTTTTGGGGGGAGCCTTAGACTGTCACTGATATCTGATATGGATGATGTGCAGCAGAGCAGCATCCACCACGCTGCTGCAAAGGTGTTGCCAGACCTGCCAGCCTCAATGTTTCAGATTTTAGAGGAGCCACTACAATGGTTGGGGGTGGAAACCAGTGAGGATTTTCACTCCATCCAGGAAGCTGATCTGCTTTCAGTTCTGAGACCAATTCAAGCAAGAAGATTGGTGGCTCCTTGGAAACCAACGGGTATATACATTTCAATATATTTGTTTTAGTATAAACAAGGATAAAGCAGCATTTGATGCCTTTCATTCATTTCATTATTTTTGCTTTGCAGCACAGAGTAGTGAAATCCAAAGGCAGTCACCGTTAGCATCACCATCTTCCTCCACGTGCTCCTCATTCTCTCCCTCTCCCTCCCCATCACCCAGCCGCCCGATGACACCTGTAGATTGGGTTGACACCTTTCAGGTTCAATGGGAGAAGTTTCCTGAAGACTTGATACAGTGTTTGAGAGGGAGAAAAGGCCAAAGCCCCGGTTACGCAGAGAATTGGTCCGTATTGTCGTTTCGGAGATGATGAACGTCTGTGCTTCTCCTGGTAAAAAAGCCTCTACAGAAGATGCCAAAAAAAGGGTTGTAAATATGCACGGTCATTGCCAGATGTTATAGACGGTGATGTGGTGGGACCAGGATATCATTCACTGGTAAAGCAGGTGCCAGCCCCAACTGAAAATGTGAAGAGGTCTTCAACACCAGAGATAACAAACGGGTGTCGGATGAGTCTGACCAGACGAAATCCCAGTTGAAGGAAATGCAGCTGTTCAGGACACGTACGGCTGCATAAAGTGTGACGTGAAGTTCATGCCACTGAGTGAGACAACAGAAAGCCAACAGGAGAAGATTTGATTTGATTTTTACATAACACTTTATTTACAATTTACAATAAATACACAA
The DNA here is from genome assembly GCA_015343265.1 of Pao palembangensis. Lineage (NCBI taxonomy): Eukaryota > Metazoa > Chordata > Actinopteri > Tetraodontiformes > Tetraodontidae > Pao > Pao palembangensis. Next base: position 17,531 of record JABWDL010000240.1, on the reverse strand, counting down.
GTTAGTTATTTAAAATATTAGAAAATTGTTGTTGGCAACAGAGCACAAAACATCATGAGAACACCAGGTATCAATAAAAGCTTGCAGGTCATTTGACATTTTATAAAAACTAAACTCGAGCCTCAGCCTACACCTGACATTGCAGCGCCACACTGAGGCTGCGTCCTGACCTGCACGCTCCTCAACTTTTTTTCTCCGTGACACATAGATGGCCAGCTTAGCCGCGGCAGAAACAAAGTTGAGGAGCTGCCATTTCTTCTGACTTGCTTTTCTGTACACCTTCTCACTAAAGGTGACATTAAACAAATTAAAAACATCTGCTAAAAGAGTGAGGAAACCCGTGAGTCTCTCACACTCGCTAAAAAAATTAAAAACCGTTTCAGGGTGACCACAGAACGGGCAGGTGTTTGACACAGCCGGGTTAAAAACACACACCACAGAGTTACAAGCAACGGCACCATGTAGAATCCCCCATTGGAGGTCAGCAGTCCTTTTTTGGATCGGGGTTTGTAGAGGACCCTCCAGCATGGCGTCGATCCGTCTCCACCCAGCCTGCTGCTCCACACAGACGGCGGCCTGTTGCTCAGTTCTCTCCTGCAGATCACTCTCACACAGTTAAAATCAAAATGAAGATGCTCAGTGAACAGAATGACTTCAGCCCAGATGAAGTAGTAACTCTTAGGAAGGGGACATATTCCTCCCAACGAAAAGAGAGAAACCCGGGAACAGATCTGCAAACCCTCTTTTGTTCCAGGACATCGGTAGGACAGTCCATGTCCAAGAGCTAACAGGGGTAGTGCTAAAAGAGACTTTCCTCACCAGTGTTGGAAAAAAGGGAAAACGACTTGTAGACTTGATCAGAACCATATGTGCAGACAAGAGCAAACGAGTTCTGCAGGCTGTCACAACACTAAAGATCCTCAGAGGACAGTTAGAGGGCTGCTCAGAAGATAGAAAAGACATGGTGCTCCTCCTTCTCACCTACTTTGATGAAAAAGAGGAGATCCTTTTCTACTATGTGGACGAGACATGCTTGGCAGAGGAAGGACAAGTGGAAACCTTGCCTGTGCGAGTCGAAGATTTGCTTTCCTCATATTTCTATAAAGAAATATGACCAAATATGTTCTTTGTGTTTTAAAAACCAACTTTGAATGGTAATGGCTGTTAATTATTTTTTTTCTTTCAGGAACATCCTGCTATGCCTCAGGGTGGTTGGTGCTGAGCATAGACTGCAAGGTTGTCAGGGACCAAATCCCAACCTCCACCTCTGCCATCTGTTGGATGCTGGGAAGCTGTTACTGCTTTAATATCCACTATCCCATAGATCGGGCCTCCACGCTTGAGTTCCTTCAGAGGTAAAGATTCTATTTAAAATGTCGTCCTTTATACAAACTATATTTCTATATTGGTTGATTTTGAGTTCTTGTGTTCCCAAAGGTGTTTTCTCAACATCAATCCAGACAAGGGCACAAAAGCTGAAACCAAGAAACACAGGAAGCAGCTGTCAGTAAAGCCACGAGTACTTGCCCTTATCGCAGATCTCTCTGATCATGAGTGGAGACGTTAAAGATGGACTTCATCAGCTGAGAGGACTATTCTCATACACACCACTTGTTATACGGCCCAGTTCAGCTGTGACTGAAAGAATGTTCTCAGTCACAATGGTTGACACTTCTACAGTATGCTTTAATATTTCTTCTAAGAAGTTTTTAGGTTCTTTTTAATGTGTGTAATCTGACTTGTACATTTGGTGGAATTTCAAAAGCTTTGCAGTTATAACTCAAAGCAACAGCCAGTTTTATTTTGGGAGTCATTTTTGTTAGAGGCTGTTATTCCATTTATTTTAAACCATTTTGGGGACAACTTCCAGTTTGACCACACATATTTTGCACACGCTGATATTTTGCACCTTTTTGTTTTTGCCAGAAGCTGCTGTTCAGTTATTTGTTCAAATAAAATCTGTGAAGAACACTTAAGCTTTGGTTTCAGTGCTTTTGTGACATTTGTGAGTAGCTTGAAGGCTTCTTGGTGTTGCTAATATGTAAGATTCTCCTTTAAGGTGAGTAAGACTATCATATATAATAAATGTTTGACATGGTGAGAGTAAATTCTCTTAAACTCTGTAACCGCTTATATTGTATAAATTTGTTTGTCTTTATAAGCAGTACAACCATTTGCCTTTAGTTCTTGTCACCTTTCAGGAATTCAAACTTCTGTGAGTGGTGGACAACTTGTTGGCCTTTCTGACACCCAGGAAAATGGTGAGTGTCCCATCCATTTAATGCCAACACAGTTTAGGTTCTAACTTTTAATGATCTTTTATGTATTAAAAAGTGGAGTTTAGAGAGTTTCGTGTTTCTTTTTTTCCCTTTTATTAGCAGTTGAGGCCTGGTATTTGCTAACTGCGCTCATGGCCGACTTTGTGATGGACTGAACTATTAAAGGGGAATCTGTGCTGATGGTAAGATGCAGAAGACTGTTCATGCTGCTACATGGGGGTTGTATACCAGTCACATGTTATGTCTCTTTTAAAACATTTCAGGGTGACAGACACCATAATACTGGTTGTTTACTTTTGGGCTGGAGGAGTGTCTTGGTTGTTTTCATCTTATTTTCTGATGGCTGCAGTAGATAGAAATCTTTATGCACTGAGGTTTGTGTCATTTATCCTTCATGAGCGTTCCAAAAAGGTGTAAAAGGAAACATGTTTTATGTTTACCCTTGTTCAGAGAAGGATGGAGAGGGAAAATCACTGGAAAACAGCCCTTCATCTGTTTCTTTGTGTCTGTTTTCAGAGAAGATCATGCTAGTGCACTGAGCACCTGATGGACAGCAGCAGTTTGGAGCAGAGCTGGTGACTTGGTGACTTAACCATGTCCATGTTGAGCTCCGTCCTCAGCCAAGTCTGAACTCAGTGACTCATTACTCCTGATTCACCCACAGCAAGTGCTCATTTGGTCATGATGGTTATTTCTTCCACCATGGATTATTCTTTATATGGACACATTCTGTTTCTGGGATCTCAATACTGCTTTGTGAGGATACTGTAACAGGAAGGGACTGCTCTGTCTTTCACAGATGATTTTTTAAATGAAAAAAATGTTTCTTAAAGTGTATGAAGGGTACTTTGGTTTACAATTGTGTGAATTTGTTTTTTTATTATTTACCTTACAATTTTTAATTGTAAATTCTACGCAGACAAAGTAATTTCTCATGTGTCGATTTTTTTCAATTGTGGCAACCACAGCTGCCTGTAAATGACTGTAAAGTTGAATGACAATAAAAGCTGTATAATATAAACAGTGTTGCATGTTTTTTCCACTTATAAAGACTGTGATTGTTTACAGTCTATTTATTTTAAGAATTTACTGCAAACAGGTTTACATTATAAATTTACTTTTACAGTAAATTGCTGCAAACCGTTATGTCTCACACATTGTGACCATATTTTCACGGTGAAATTCTCAACCACAAAGCAGTATTTACCCAAATTATACAGATTTGTTTTACACTGTACGCTTTTCATTGAACAGAAAGGTTTTGTTTGGTTCAAAGGCAGACGTAGTCTGCCTCTCGACCCAGGTTGGTAACTGGTTCCACTCAAAGCTGCCCGATAGCCAAAGGCCTGTCCTCCCAGTCTACTTTTATTAATTCTAAAACCACCAGTAAACCTGCACTCTGTGATCTGAGGGTTCTTTAGGAAATAATGAACTATGAGATCCTGCAGGTATGATGGAGATAGTCCACTGAGAGCTTTAGATGTTAGAAGGAGAATCTTCTATTCCAGTGAAGTCCAGTGGCATCCAGTGAGCTCAAATAGTTTTCACTGGATGCCAGTGAAGAGAAAACATAGTTGGAAAGACGTTGTTATTTCAACGTTATTCAACACTGAACCTGACGCTGATTTCCAACAGTAAAACCAGTGTTAAAATGAACATATTCAATGTAAAGGCCCCCAGTGCCAACAGAGTCATGGTGCTAGTATGTAGCTGCCAAGTATAATAGATCTGGTGGCATTGTTCATTAACGTGTGTTGTAGGTGCACCTGCACACCACCTATGTGTACCAAGTAACACAAAACGACGCAACGCTATCAGGCTTGTTGAAGGAAACATTTCAACAAGTTTCAAATGCATTTTTACACAGCACAACCGTAGAAACTGACATTTAATTTCAGGGAACAGGCAGCAGTAGCCTGCTCCTCCGCTGACTGCTTGCTAGCATAGTTACTGTGCTTTTGTGGCAAAGTGACAGGTGGGACACTCCTTAAACCGCCAGTCTCATTGCTATCAGGCATACAGCAGTTGATCGGTGTTAAATAAAAATATTTGGCTGTCCACTCCTCATTAAATACTCAACATTCTCTTCACTTTCCTTTTCTTAGGTCCGCTCATCTTTACAAACAGGTCAGTCAGAATAAAGCGCAACGTGAGTAATACAATCACTCTAAGGTCAATGTATCTGGAGAGAGCCATCTAGTGTTTAAATGACAATTGCAGAAACAAAACAACGTTTAATATAATTTCTTCCAAGTTCTACTGGCCAGACAGCATGATCGCAACGGCCACATGTGGCACCCGTCAGAAAGGTTTGTCCGTGCCTGCTCCTAGACCAACGCCATTGGACACACTCAAGGCGTAGACAGATAGTACAACCATGATAAGTTAGAGGCCTGTTAGCTCAAATGGTTAGGTTTCACAGCGATTTCTCATTTCCTTTCCACAGTCCAGTCTTGGAATGTCGAGTTTGAAAGCATTTTTCGATAACTCTTTTATTGACTTTTGTTTGCTTATAAGCATTAAGTCATATGTCATTGTCGCCACCATCAACAACTTTATTTATAAAAGACTTTAAAACAGCAAAGAGCTGTTAATAAACAAGAAGGTGCATAAGACAGAAAAGTAATCAAACAACAATGTTAAAACAATCAGAAATGATAAAAATACTAAAACAAGAGCAGAGTCTGGTGCTGCTGACTGGCAACACAGAAGGAGCTTGTCTGGTGTGTAGGAGGTCAGGACAATGTGGACCAGCAGCAGAAAAGGTTCTATCCTCCAAGCTTCTGCTTCAATCTTATGAGGCCGTTTATGGATATAAAACAAAATAACTTCTTCTTGTGTTTGATGGTAAAATGTCAAGGTTTTTCCAACTAACTAAAGCAGCTGGTTGCACGTGTAGCGATTCAGAACTCAGTTGAAAATTAATTGCTTGGTTGTTGCTGTACTGCATCCACAGAGAACATACTCAAACATTTTTCAAAAGTTTTTTGAAATTTTACTTATGAGAATGTGTTATGGACACAGATTATCCAATTGAGTAAAATCTCTGAGACCACCTGAGACCTGAAGACGCATCTCCGCCTCGTATCCACAGGCCAGCTGACGCAGCAGGTTGGATCGACCGCCTAACTTCCTAGTTCTGGGTGTTGAAGCACGAACCCAGGGAGGACTGAGAGTTTGTGATCTGCAACCACTTCTGACCCATCAGAGCGAAGCTGCCCGCACGTAAGAAAGATCAACTGTCTGATGGTCGTTTGCAGGGTCTCAAATAACCAAATTAAATTTGACTCTAAGTTCACTAAATTTCTAATCTAAATTTTTGGCTTACGGTTGTAATAATATGTGCCCTCACCATCCAATCCCTACTTTCTATCCTAACCACCGCTTGAGTTTATATATTGTTTCATTTGTCCATTCGATAATCATTTGACATAAAATTGTCATTTCTCCATCGGGTGGTTTCTCGTTTGTTAATTGGAATATAGTAGAGATCAATGTCTCAGAACTGCCCCCAGTCAGAGATTGATTAACTTTATTACAATATAAACTTTGAGTTTATATTTCTGCAGTAAGTGGAAGTGTGCCTCTAAAGAGTGGAAGGGAATTAAGAAAGCCATCCACCACTCTCTTCACGCTACAATTAAGTTATCATCCTGGTGCCTCTCATCCTCCATTAAATCAAGGTAGCAGCCCAAGAGAGAACTAAACATCCTCTACCACGCAGTCTTTTTACTATGGATGGACAGTCTGACACCAATATTGCCACAGTAGAAGGCATCTGGCCGTGAAAAATAGTTTTTTCAAATATCCAGACTCCAAAAGACCAGACAGAGAACTTCTGGATCTTTTACATGTTTACCTACCAGAAATGACTTTAATGATACATTTTATCTACAAGTCAAGGCACATCCATGAGCAAACAATTTGCCTCTGCACAAGAAGAACAAGCTCTCCAAACTGTGCAAAAAGCTTTCATTATTTCCAGATATCTGATGACCTTGGAGTGTATGGACGTATTTGAAGGATTGTGATTTTTGTCACTACTCTGGGTATAAGGTTTTAATGCTTCATTAAATTAAAGGCAAGCATTCATTCAGATTCAGTTGACTTTTTAGACACTAATACATTTAAAGCTGACCTGAATTTCCCCTACAAAACAAACTGGACATAAAATATTTTATAGAGCAACAGACACACATGCTCTTTTAAACAAAACCAGTTATCATCCTAAACACTTTTACATCGAAATTGTAATATCCCAGCTTCTCCGGTTTCACGTTGTTGCAGACAGAAAAAACTTCAAATCAAAGCCAATAAAGTGCTGTTTCATATTTTCTAAATTAGAGGGAGACATTTTTTTCTTCTTTCTAGAAAAGCCTAAAATAGTTCTCAGATTGGCCAGAACTGTCTGGCTGCACTTCTTCTTCCCATCACTGTGATTAGACGCAGCAAACTCAAGGGCCGCGGGCACATCTGGCCCTGAACACTGTATCTGGCCTGCAATTTAGTATTTCATATCTATCAGAATTCATATCTATCACAGGCATTTTGTGCCCATTGGTACTCCATATCCCAGACTGCATTAGGATAGCTGCAAAATAGTGCTCTGGTCCACATCCCAACAAGGCACTGCACCTTTAAGCTGGATGCTTCCGCCAATAAACTAAAAGAAGAAGAAGCGCGACTATGCTACTTCCAACTTTATCGTCTGCTTGAACTTTAAAATAATGCTAACCGCAAAACATGTCCAAACGAAAGGTGGACGCTGAAAACAGAGCATTTCAAGACAGATGGGAGGTGGAGTATATGTTCACTAGCATAATGGGAAAACCTGTTTGTCGTTTATGTGGAGCTGACGTGGTTATCCTTAAAGAATATAACCTAAGACAGCACTATACAATGAAACACAAAGACAGGTACAAGGATCCAAATACACAGCAGAAGAAGAACAAAGTAAAAGAGATAAAAAAGAAATCTGGTGTAACAGCAGACTATGTTTGAAAAAGCAAAATCTCAAAGTGAAGCTGCCGTTAAGAACACAAGAAATCGCTAAATCGGCTCGTCCATTTAGAGAGGGAGAGTTTATCAAGGACTGCATGATTAAAGTGTGCCAGGTCGTCTGTTTGAAGTATTTTCAAATATAAGCCTGAGCAGAAACACCGTTGCTGATTGGACATATGAGCTTGTCTACAATCTACAAAACCACCAAAGGAAAAAGGAAAAGACTTCACTGCCTCTTCCCTTGCTGTGGATGGAAGCAGCAACATAACAGATACTGCTCAGCTGTCTGTCTTCATCTGCCGAGGGAACTCTGATTTAGAACTTTTGACAGAGGAACTTTTGGGAATTAAAGCAATGCACGGTACAACGACGGGAAAAGACACATTTGAACAAGCGTCTTATTGTGTGAATGACATGAAGCTGCCTTGGAACATCCTGGTGGGACTAACAACAGACGGGGCACCTGCAATGTGTGGTGAAAAGACTGGATTAGTGGGCAGGATGTGGGACAAAATGCAGAACAAGAACTGTGCAGGTGAGCTTACAGGCTACCACTGCATCATACACCAAGAAACACTGTGTGGCAAAGTACTGAAAATGGAGCACGTGATGAACACCGTGACACAGACAGTGACCTTCAAGATTCAAGAGATTCAAGATTCAAGAGTTTTATTGTCATATGCATAGTTACACTACACAATGAAATTCTTACTCTGTTCATTTCCCTGAGCAAACTTGCATAAAAAAAATAAAACAAAATAGTAAGGCAGTAAAAACAATAACAGGGGAATAAGAACAATAATAAGGCAATATAAAAATAGTAAAGAACAATAAAAACAATAAGGCAATCTTTTACATTATGAGGTATTATGTGCGATAAGGTGCATGTATGCATGCTGTAAAGTGACAGGTGAGGGGGAGGGGATCAATATATGAGGGAATTGTTCAGAATTCTGATGGCTTGTGGGTAGAAGCTGTTAGCCAAACTCGTAGTTCTGGCCCTCAGGCTCCTGTAGCATTTACCTGATGGTAGCAGTGTAAACAGGTTGTGTTGTGGATGAGTATTGTCCCTAATGAGGTTGCGTGTCCTCCGCAGAACCCTGGTGTGGTAAATGTCCTGCAGTGAGAGGAAGGCTGTTCCACAGATGCGTTGTGAAGTCTTGATCACACGCTGGAGAGCCTTCCTGTCTTGTGCTGTACAGCCACCACCCCAGACTGTGATGGAGGTGGTGAGAACACTCTCGATCGTACATCTGTAGAAGTTACTGAGAATCTTGACTGACATGCCAAATTTCCTCAGTCTCCTCAGGAAGTACAGTCTCTGTTGGGACTTTTTGATAATCTGTCGGGTGTTGTGAGAACAGGTGAGATCCTCGCTGATGTAAGTGCCGAGGAATTTGAAGGTTTTCACCCTCTCCACCTCTGTCTCATTGATGAATAGTGGTGTGTGCAGCTCCTTCCTTCTCCTTGGGTCGATGACCAGCTCTTTGGTTTTGTCTGCATTGAGGTGGAGGTTGTTGCTGCGACACCAGGCCACCAAATCTGCCACCTCTCTCCTATATGCTGTCTCGACTCCACCAGTGATCAGCCCGATGACTGTAGTGTCGTCCGCAAACTTAATAATGCTGGTGATGTTCTGGGAGGCGACACAGTCATAAGTGAAGAGTGTGTAGAGCAGGGGGCTCAGCACACAGCCCTGGGGTGTCCCTGTGCTTATAGTTCTAATACTGGATGTGCAGTTGTGGACTCTGACTGACTGGGGTCTGCCTGTGAGAAAGTTCAGCACCCAGTTGCAGAGAGAGGATGTCAGACCAAGTGTGAGGAGTTTATCTGTCAATTTGTGAGGGATGACTGTGTTGAATGCTGAGCTGTAGTCGATGAAGAGCATTCTTACATATGTGTCCTTGCCCTCTAAGTGCATGAGGGCTGTATGGATGGCGGTATTGACTGCATCATCAGTGGACCGGTTCTGACGATATGCAAACTGCAGGGGATCCACGGTTTCTGGGATGGATTTTTTGATGTGGGTCATGACTAGCCTCTCAAAGCACTTCATTGTGATTGGAGTGAGTGCTATGGGGCGATAGTCATTTAGGCAGGTCACGGTGCTTCGCTTGGGGGTGGGCACTATGATGGTGGACTTGAAGCAGGTGGGGACAGAGGCTTGTGCAAGGGACAGGTTGAAGATGTCTGCGAGCACGTCAGCTAGCTCTGATGAGCAAACCCTGAGTGCACGGCCTGGGATGTTGTCTGGGCCGGCTGCTTTCCGTGGATTTGTTCTGCTCAGAACCTTGCGCACATCTGTTGATGTCACATGAGTGGTGGGTCCTGTGTGCTCTCCATGCCCAGCATCCTCCTCTGCTGATCAGGATTTTGGGCATCAAAGCGTGCGTAGAACTCATTCAGCTCATCTGGCAGTGTGGCTTGGCTGGATGTGACTGCGCTTCTCCTCTGCCGATAATCCGTGATGTGTTGGAGTCCTTCCCACATGCGTCGGGGGTTAGAGGTGGAGTAATAACCCTCCAGCTTCTGCCTGTACTGTCAGAAGCTGTAGATGGGTCTACTCAGGTTATATCTGGCCTTTTTGTAGTCCTCAGCGGTGCCTGACACAAAAGCAGATGAGCGTGCCCGTAGTTTGGCCCTCACATCACAGTTTATCCAGGGCTTTTGGTTGGGGTATATTCTGAGGTGCTTGGTGGTGGTGACAGACTCTATGCATGTGCTGATGTAGCTGGTAACTGCAGAAGCATATTCCTCTAGATCTACAGTATCTTCACTCATAGCTGCAGTTCTAAACACATCCCAGTTTGTGCATCCGAAGCAGTCCTGAAGCACTAGGTCAGTTTCTTCATTCCACACTTTAACAGCTTTACTTACTGGGTGAGCCTGCTTGAGAAGTTGTCTGTAGGATGGATACAGGAATATGGAGATGTGGTCAGCCCTTCCAAAATGTGGTCTTGGGACGGCCTTATAAGCACCTTTCACGTTGCTGTAGACTTGGTCCAGGATGTTATTTTCCCTCGTCGGAAAGCTTACGTGCTGGTGGTACTTAGGAAGAACAGTCCTGAGGTTACAGTGGTTGAAATCCCCCGCTGTGATGAATACAGCGTCCGGCTGTTTGGTCTCATGTTTGCTGATGGCGTCATGCAGCTGGCCTAGAGCGCTAGCGGTGTTAGCTCGCGGTGGTATGTAAACAGCTGTTACAACCACAGCGCTGAACTCACGAGGCAGGTAGAAAGGTCTGCATTTCACCATCAACAGTTCAATGTCTGGGGAACAGAGTTTCTCGACAGTCTGTGCATCCGAGCACCATTGTTTACTTAAATAAATACAGACACCGCCGCCTCTGTGTTTACCAGATGCTAATGTTCGGTCTCCTCGGTAGACAACGTGTGTTTCCAGGTCAATCGCCGAGTTGGGTGTGTCCTTCGTCAGCCAGGTTTCGGTGAAAATGAAGACACAACACTCTCTGATCTCACGTAGAGCGCTGGTCCGGGTTCTCAGCTCGTCGATCTTATTCCCGAGGGAGCAGACATTAGCTAGTAGCAGGCTGGGTACCGGTGGCCTGGTAGCCCTAGCTTTTAGCCTAGCGTGCAGGCCCCCCCTCTTGCCTCGTTTCCGCCTCGGCCGCTTTGTTTGCCAGCTGTTCGTCTCACCCGAGGCTGGGACTGCCGCGTCCTCCCGGCGTAACAAAAAGCCAAAGTCCGAGAGGCTGAATGAAAGTTCGTGATGAACTTTACCGATGTTTAGAAGTGCCTCTCTACTGTAGCTTACAGTTGCGCGAGTATAATGTATGTTCAATATGAACAATAAGGCAAAAATAAATAAAAAGAAGCGTCTGCATCGGGAGAGTGAAACAGAGACGTCTGCCACGGTGGGCGCCATCTTGACCTTTATAAGACCCAGAGGTGTAAACACTGCCAGTTTAAGTCCTTTCTTGAGGAGGTATGCGCTGAAAATGGTGACGTCTCGTACCACACAGAGGTGTGGGGGCTAAGTCGCTGGAAAGTGCTCAACAGATTTTTGAGTTGTGTGAAGAAATCTGTAAATTTATGGACAGCAAAGGGAAAGACACCGCAGAGTTAACGGATGAAAAGTGTCACAGCCACTGCTCTGCTCTGCTCTGCTTCAGCTCTCACCCTCCCCTCCCTGTCACACTTGTCCCGCACTCCCGTTCAGGCACACCTGAACCATGTTTCTGACGAGCAGCAGGTGCTGCTCGTCAGTAATCAAGGCAACCTCATAAAAGGGCTGACTCTGGAGCAACCTGGTTGTTGGATCGTTGCACACTTTCCTGCTCGTTGTACTGTTCAGATTGTTTGTTTGGCTCGCTGACTGGTTTGTCCTGCGATCTCCTGATTCTTGTTTTGTTCATTGTAGAATAAATCTTGCATACCTAGCACAACAGTTGTGTCGCTCTTGGGTCCCTTCCTGTAAGCTGCCTGATAGAACGATCCGACCATGTTGGACCCAGCGCACAAGTTTCCGTCCCCTGATTGGCTGGACCGGCTCGGGACAAAGCTTCAGTACAAGGAAGCTCAGATGGAAGCCGTGATCGGGAGGTTTGCGCAAGCTGTGCTTGCTTTTAAGCAGGAGTTGCCGGTGCAGTCCCGCGGGTCTGACGTGCAGTCGGCTCGTCAGTCGGTTCCACCATCCTGGACCAAGGGTGGCTGGGGCCGTGCGCCGCCGCTATCACGACCACCGCCGCAGCAACCAGACTTCAAGCCGGTTCCTGTGTTTGTCCCTGCACCGGCAGTGGTGGATCCTAGAGTTCAGCCCTCTAGGAAGGAGGGAGATTGGGATTGTGATATCTGTCTGGAGAGAAACAGGGCCTCTGCAGACAAATGTTTTGCCTGTCAGACACCAAGTGCTAGAGCAAAAAGCATAGTTAGCATTGCTCCTTCAACCTCCCCTTTTGACTTTTCATTTGGCTCCAAGAATCTGTCCAGGCAGGCAGCTGGAACTGGATTTCCATCGTTTGAAGCCAGTTCAGCCCCAGTCGGGTCAGTATCTGCCCCTGTCCTAGCCCAGTTAGCTCCTGTACCATCCCAGTTAGCTCCTGCGTCCGCACCAGCCAGTGCAGTACCCGCTCCCATATCTACCCAGCCTGCTCCTGCATTAGCTAAATTAGTCTCGGCTCCTATGCCAGGCCAGTTAGCTTCTGCACAACCAGTTCAGTATCTGCTCCCGCATCTACCCAGCCTGCTCCTGTCTTAGCGGAGATAGTATCAGCTCCTGTGCTAGTCAAGCTAGCACCTGCCGCTGGATTAGCCAAGTTAGGTCCTGCTCCCGTGCTAACCCAGTTTTCTCCTGCTTCAGTACTTGCGCCTGCACTTGCCCGGTCTGCCCCCGCTCCTGTACTAGCTGACTTAGCTCTTGCTCTAGCCAAGCTAGCTCCAGCGTCCACCATGTCAATCTCTGGTCCTGTGCCAGTCAAGTTCACCTCCGCTACAGCTAAGACTCCGCCTGCCGCAACCAAACCCACTGTTGCACCAGCGAGGACCGCATCATCCCTGAGGTCCAGGGGGATGGGTTCCCTTGTACCTCCAGAGAGGGAGGGTCCAGTGTCGCAGTGCCCCGAGGAACCACAAAGTGGAGAGGCTCCTCCCCTCAGCGTCCTGCAGAGTCTGGTACAGAGAGGCTCTGCGTTGACCACAGTCGGGCATCGAGGCTCAGTCGACCCACGGTTGGTGGCCTCAGGTCTGCTGTCTCCTGCTCTGCCACCTCCTGGTAATTCGTTGCGGATCTCATCTGTCCCGGTGGAGTTCCCCGAAGAGGGTGAGGTTCCTCGAGGCCCAGAAACACGCGCAGTTCTGACCCCAGCGCCGGCTACGAAGCCAGTTCCGACCCCAGCGCCGGCTACGAAGCCGGTTCCGACCCCAGCGCCGGTATCCCCGTTAGCCTTGACCCCAGCGCCTCCAGTTCCCAGAGCTGCAGCAGCGGCGCCGCCGCCTCCAGTTCCCGCAGCAGCAGCGCCGCCTCCAGTTCCCGCAGCAGCAGCCGCGCCGCCACCACCAGTTCCCAGAACGGCAGCGTCGCCGCGGCAGTGCCGCCCCCAGTTGCGAGAGCAGCAGCAGCAGCAGCAGCAGCCGTCCCTGGCCCCTTCGCCGGCGCTGTCCCTGGCCCCTTCGCCGGCTCCGTCCCTTGCTCAGTCTCCTGCTCTGTCCCTTGCTCCGTCGCCGTTTCCGACCCTGGCTCCTCCGCCGTCCCTTGCTCCATCCCCGGCTCCGTCGCCGTCCCTTGCTCCGTCGCCTGCTCCGGTTCCGTCCCCGGCTCCGTCCCTGGCCCCTTCGCCGGCTCCGTCCCTTGCTCCGTCCCTTGCTCCGCCGCCGGCCCCTTCGCCTGGTCCCTCACCAGCTCCTTTGCCTGGTCCCTTGCCGGCCCTGTCCCTTGCTCTATCCCTTGCCCTGTCCTTTGCCCCGGCCCTGACTCTGTCGCTGACGTCGTCCCTGACCCCTTCGCCGGCTCCGTCCCCTGTTCCCTCGCCGGCTCCGTCCCCTGTTCCCTTGCCGGCTCCGTCCTCGGCAGTCCAGTCTCCGGTCCCTGCAGCTAACCCCATGATCCCGACAGCAAGGCCACTGACCACCGCAGCAAGGCCAGAGGTGGTCCCTCCGTCCGACACACCTCGTCCCGCCCTGGAAGTTGTGTTTGGGGAGCCGGGAGGGAGGGGGCCCTCCAGTCACCCTGTTTGTTTTCTACTCTGCCTGTTGGGACGTCAGGAGCCGTCCCTTGAGGGGGGGGGGTTCTGTCACAGCCGCTGCTCTGCTCTGCTTCAGCTCTCACCCTCCCCTCCCTGTCACACTTGTCCCGCACTCCCGTTCAGGCACACCTGAACCATGTTTCTGACGAGCAGCACCAAGGCAACCTCATAAAAGGGCTGACTCTGGAACAACCTGGTTGTCAGATCGTTGCACACTTTCCTGCTCGTTGTACTGTTCAGATTGTTTGTATGGATCGCTTGTTCCTCCTGTCCGTTTGGATCACTGACTGGTTTGTCCTGCAATCTCCTGATTCTTGTTTTGTTCATTGTAGAATAAATCTTGCATACCTAGCACAACAGTTGTCGCTCTTGGGTCCCTTCCTGTAAGCTGCCTGACAGAAAAGTGGCTGTGTGAACTGGTGTTTCTCTGGGATATATCAAAGTGTGCCGGCATACTTTAAATTAAAGTCACACCACCACAGCAAACCTCAAACCTGGAATGAGTGTTTTTTTCCACTGTAAGAAACAAACATTTTCATTGGAATAAGTCAACAAAAATCTTCCAGTACAGTAAAACAAAAAAGGCCACTGATGTGTTATTTATTTAAAATTTGTTCTCATTACTTGTTTAACCAGTGAGCTTGGTTTTGTTTTAAATTCCTTATTATGACTCGGAAAAAGTTAGGGTCATATTTCTGTATGAATGATTTATAGCAATACATCTAAAAAGACAAATAATGTGTCATTTTAAATAAATGCTTACCCTGGTTGGCCTGCGATTTAGGGTCAGTTCTTATATTTGACCCCCTGTCTGACTGAGTTTGAGACCACTGGTCCAGAGTCAGAGAAAAAGCTCATCTGGTTTCCAGGTCATTGCTGGTGTCTCAAATGTGATGAAATCTAAGTTTAATACAGAGACTAGCTTTAATTAGAGTAGATTATTCACTGACCCTCTTACCGGCATACTCTAATCAGTACGTTTATAATATCATAATCACCATTAAGTTCCGTGCACATGTATAATCTTGTTCATTCCACATAATCCTTTATTCCTGAGGTAATAAATTGTCATTTATCGCCAATTGGTTTTCCATTTGTTGATTGGGAACGCAGGCGTGAGTATCACTGCTTTATAATTTGATGCTTTGAGTTAGAGTTTTGATTAATTTTTTTTTTACATAACAAAATTTCACATTTTGTTGATGTTTTCCTCCAGTAAACAGAGGTGGTCCCCCCTAGCGAAAGTATTCTGAATTACAGTTTTTCTCAAATGCTAAAACACAAAAGCCAATCCTCTAAACCAAATGACCAGTTGTCTAAACACATTTACTAAATCTAGCCATCATTTTCCAATATCATAAACACATTTCACATGAAGACACAATTCACAAAACACAATCCTCCGTTCTCATAAATCTAAACACATTTTTCCTTGCTAAAACACAAGTTGCAAAAGAACTCTGCTCATATTCTCAAATGAAAGTTCATGTGATGCAAAATGCTTGCCACAGTCAGCAATATTTGAACACAATGAACACACCTGGCATCATTCATTACACACAACGACTCAAAATTGAAGACACTTGATGCTAATGCTGTGACCACATATATAAAAGCAAGTTCAGAGTGCACAGTTTGCTGAAGATTCCAAACAAACACAATGGATGAAGGCAGAGTCAGGGGAAGAGGAATTCGAGTCAGAGGAGGGAGAAGAGCTGGCCATGGAAGAAGAGGGGCAGGCCAACGAGGAAGAGGAGTTCAAATCAGAGGAGGAAGAGGAGCAGGCCAACAAGGGAGAGGAGAAGGTCCAGGAGGGAGAGCAAGACAACCTCGCACCATCATTACGGACGAGATGCGAGCAACAGTCATTGACCATGTCATTGTCCATGGCTGAAGCAGGACTAAGAGTCCGTCCAAACCTGAGTAGGTTCACCGTGGCCACCATTATCAGGGCATTCAGACAACACAACAGGTATTGTTGTGTTTTACTAGTTTTTACTATTGCTTTTTTTGTCACAATACAGTTTTACAAGCCTGTGAAAGTAGTCTATTGGTTTCAAATCAGTTGTTACTGTAAAACATGTCAATTGACAACACGTTTCTTTCTTTAGAGTTGAAAGAATGCCACATTGAGGTGGGAGGGTTGCCAAATTTACAGCGGCACAAGAAACCCTCATTGTGGATATGGTTCGTGAGAACAACCTCATCAGACTCCGGGAGATCAGAGACAAAGTCATTGCCAATAATGTCAACTTTGAGAGCATTGATGATGTCAGCTTGGCCACAATAGACCGAGTTCTCCGGCGCCAAAAGATGCGGATGAAACAGGTCTATAGGGTTCCCTTTGAGCGCAACTCTGCGCGACACAAAGACCTACGTTACGAGTATGTGCAAGTAAGTATACATCCATGTTCACAGTACAGTTAGTGGACATACTGTGTTGCTCAGTGGCCTACATTACTTCTGGACAATACTGTGCTACCTGATTGACTGTTGTTCTGAACACCTGTGCACTTTCACATTTTCACAGAGGATATTACAGTTGGACGCGATGGCCAGACCTCATGAGTACCTCTTCCTGGATGAGGCTGGCTTCAACCTGCAGAAACGAAGGCAAAGAGGCTGTAACATCATTGGCCAAAGAGCCATCACTGAGGTTCCTGGCCAACGGGGGGGGGGTAATATTACTTTTTATGCGGCCATGGGTTCGGAGGGGCTTGTCCACCGGCATGCTGTCCATGGGTCTTACAACACCCAACGTCTCCTCACCTTCCTAGAGGAGCTAAGAGACATCCTCCTGGACCGCCAACAACACCATCCTGGGCCCGCACATCACATTTATGTGATCATTTGGGACAATGTCTGCTTCCACAGAACAAACCAAATCAGAGAGTGGTTCACCACCAACAGTAACCACTTTTTAAACGTCTGTCTGCCACCCTACTCCCCTTTCCTGAACCCTATAGAGGAGTTCTTCTCATCGTGGAGATGGAAGGTTTATGACAGACAACCATACACTAGAGAGAACCTCCTAAGGGCAATGGAGCTGGCCTGTATTGACATCCCAGTGGAGGCCTTCCAAGGATGGATTCGCCATTCCAGGGCGTTTTTCCCGCGGTGCCTGGCAAGAGACAATATAGCCTGCGATGTGGATGAGGTGATGTGGCCCGGTGCAGCTCAGCGACATGATGCCGCACCACAGTGATTGTGGTGTGAAAGTAAATAAAAAAACTTCACACCCCGATCATGTTTTCAAGAGTACTGTTGTGTGCAATAGATTCTGTTTTTGCATTGAGTTGTTACAGTAGTGTACATGCAGTATTTTCTATAGATTTATACTCTTCATATGAAACTCACAAATCGAAATGCCTAATCCTCTGCAGAAATCTAAGAAGATCCGTTACTGTAAAGTTTCTAAAAATGTGCATTGGCAGTTATGAAACAAAGAACCTTCTCACAAATTGAGCATTGTGTTTTCAATTGTTTTGCTGTAGTGTGTAATGATGTGTACAGTGTTTACATTTTTGAAAGCTTCGAGCTGCTCTTTTGGT
>JABWDL010002638.1:0-10101 GCA_015343265.1 Pao palembangensis | reverse complement strand
CAGCTGTTTTGTCAACGAATCTCCAAGATCTTGTAAAATTTGTTTGTTTATTAAAAGCTTTGCCTAGCAACAACTACCTGTTCTGGTTTGATCTGTCCTGACCGATAAACGAAGGTGCAAGGGACCAGAGGGCGGGCGAGCCCGGCTGCGAGATCCCGACAGTGCCTCCTTTTTATCAGGGTGTTCTCAGGTCGTGGGCCCTGTTTAAGGGCGGTTCAAGGAAAAGCTCGACCTCTCTGTTCTGGCTTTTGAATGAACCCGTCGTTTACGGTGCCAGACTGGACGTTTCCTGCGAGGCCATGCCGGATTTGGAACCGGTGCTGCTTCGCTCCAGGACTTTCCAGCTGAAGCAGGTGGTCGACGCAGCTGGGCCGGCGCTGGCGGATGCCGGGGCGCTGGGGTCGCTGCTGGGGGTCCGGTCCACCAGGATGCTGCAGAGGACTCTGGCGCTGTGGAGGCGGAGGCTGACTGCTGGAGAGAGGATTCTCCTGGCTGCGTACGGCAGAGGGACTGAGCCCAACCCAGAGGACCCTTTTCCGGATCTACGTCTGACTCCTCAGCTTGGCGACGCCTCCGGCCCGCTGCTGGGGAACGCCCGAGAACTGGACCTCCGCACGGGCGACAAGAAGACCATGTACTTGAGCTGCGTGAGAGTGCTCTGCAGGAGGCGACTGAGCAACAGGCCGCCGTCTGTGTGGAGCAGCAGGCTGGGTGGAGCCCAGGTGATGCCATGCTGGAGGGTCCTCTACAAACCCCCGATCCAGAAGAGGACTGCTGACCTCCAATGGAGGATTCTACATGGTACTACTACTACTACTACTACTACATGGTACGTTGCTTGTAACTCTGTGGTGTGTGTTTTTAACCCCGCTGTGTCGGACGCCTGCCCGTTCTGTGGTCGCCCTGAGACGGTTTTTCATTTGTTCAGCGAGTGTGAGAGACTCACGGGTTTCCTCGCTCTTCTAGCAGATGTGTTTGCCTCCTTTGATGTCCCCTTTGATGAGAAGGTGTTCATTTATGGTGCTGGGTACAGGAGAGCAGGTCAGGAGAAGTGGCGGCTCCTCAACTTTGTTTCTGGCGCGGCTAAACTGGCCATCTATGTGTGGCGGAGGAACAGGGTTGAGGGGCGTGCAGGTCAGGACGCAGCCTCAGTGTGGCGCTGCAATGTCAGGTGTCGGCTGAGGCTCGAGTTCGGTTTTTATAGACTGTCACATGACCTGCAAGCTTTTATTGATACCTGGTGTTGTCAGGACATTTTCTGCTCTGTTGCTGACGACAATTTGCAGTTTTCCAATGTCTTAAGTGACTGACTGATGTGTTTGTTGTGTTTGTTGTGATCTGTGAATAAAGTTGTTTGGTAAACCTCTTTTCCCCTCTTTAAAATAATGAAGCATATCTGAAAAAGAAATGTAGCCTTGTTCTGCCAAGTCCCCACAGGGAGCCCACTCTGTAGACAGTGAGGACTAAGCTTCTGTGATGGACGCTCTTTAGCCTCCAGAGGAAGATCAGGCGTTGAAGAGCCTGACTGTAGACCGGGGTGTGTGTTGACTCCATTCTCCTGTAGTTGATCACCAGTTCTTTAGTTTTTGTCAACATTCAGGATCAGGTGATTTCTGCTGCACCGTTCCACAAAAGACTTTCTCCTCTCTGTTGTCCTCTTCATCATCACTTTGAATGAAATCCACCAGCTTGTGTCGTCTGCATTCCAGTTTTGTAGGGGTGGACTTCGTCCCCTGTGGGCCCAGTTTGCTGTCCAGATGCTGAGGGATAAAGGCCGAGCTGAAGTCGGCAGACATCATCCGGACCACAGCGTCCTTTTCCTCCAGATGTTCCAGGGACAGGTGGAGGGCAGTGAATATGGCTCTCTGAACCATGTATATTTAAAGCTGGGTTTACATGGGCCAGTGCCTCCGTCCGTCCATCCGTACTGATTTCTGCCGTCCAGCAGTTTACACCAGCTGCGTCTGCGTTGTGGGGCCAACAGGATGCTGAATGAAACCATGTTGGCCCACGTGATGTTACCACTTTATAGTTCTGTAGATGAAAGACACGTTAAACGCTGTAAGCATTAATTGAAGTAAATGTATGACATGTTAGTTACTCTCGTTTTCAGCAGTCAGACTGATCTGTTGTATGCTGGGATTGATCAGATACAAATGTTTCCTTAATCACACGTGTGTCCTATCATATATTGACTCCTGCACTGAGATCTACGCTCTTTCTACACTAGCTTGATAAATAATGGCAACTGTCACTATGAGTGAAAATATAGTCCTTAATGAGGACAAGCTATAAAACATCACAATAGCTTGTATTTAAATCATATCTGACATGTTTGACCTATATTTTTGTATTTCATCTTAACTTTCTGCCAAGTCTGTTTGGTGCCTGTCTAGAATAGAAATGTTACATGAGTGGAACGCACAAAAGGACCCAAGAGCGACACACCGCTGAATGAAACAGATTTATTCCAAGCGGGCAGACAGAGGATCAGGTAACCTCTAACAGAAAGACAGACAGGTCTACCTGGAGACAACACAGGATCGGTTCCAGTACAGCAGAGTCAAACACAGGTGATCAGACAGTGTTTCTGATCAGACAGTGTTTCTGACCAGCAGCCAGTGCTGCTGGTCACAAACACGGTTCAGGTGTGGTTGAACAGGAGCGCAGGGCAAGTGTGACAGAGAGGAGGGTGAGAGCTGGAGCAGAGCAGCAGCTGTGACAAACATTTGTTTGTTTGTTTTTATCTCTCCAGTTAATCATCACGCATGGACTCGCTCAGCAATTTTCATCCACACCATCTCTCTTTTGTCGCTGCCGCAGTCTTATTACTATTATTTTTTTATTTTATTTTTTTTTTAAATTTCGGTGCACGCGGTCTTGAAATCTTCCATCTCCAATGGGAAGAAGTGTGACGATCAAGGTTTTTTTGCACTTGTTGCCATAGTGAATCACGTTTTTTAATTTTTCCATTGTATTTATATAGCACCTTTTACAATGAAGTTGTCTCTAAGTGCTTTACAGAGGTAGAAACCCAGAGCCTGAACCCCCAGGTAAGCACAGTGGCAAGGAAAAACTCCCTTTTAACAGGAAGAAACCTTGAGCAGGACCAGGCTTACAAGGAGGAAACATCCTGTTACCCACAAAAAAGTTACCCACAATATAACCAATTGCCCACAATGCCAAATTAAAAAAAATAAATAAAAATCAAAATATAATTATTTTCCATACTTTCCATTGTCATAATGGGCTGTTGGTTGTTTGTGATTGTGAGAAAGCAATACAGTAAAAATCCATGAAAGTCACCAGAGTTGTAGGAGGGTGTGTACAATAAGACTGAAGTAGAATTTGTAGAAAATAATTTAATTCAAATTTTATATTATTTTTTTAATCTGATGTGTAGGGGCCATTGGATGTTGGATGTGATTGTGAAAGAGTGGTATAGTGAATAAGCTTGAAACCTGGGGATGTATTTAAGAACTAGAATGTAGTGGAATTAATAATATGACAAAATAGGACAAAAGTCATATTTTTTTTCTTCATCTGCCACTTTCACTGCCGCGCACACGTTTTACCGGACCATGCAATGTAGACGGGCCGGTATTATCAAGCTGTAGATAGCGTGACCGCTCGCTGTCGAAGTGCAGATGTGAGCGCAGTTTCGTCCGGCCGTTTCTACCGGATGCGTCTGGACTGACGGAGCACGCCGCAACAAGCTAGCACAATCCACCGCGTGCCGGACAGGAAGTCTGGAGCGAAGAGAAAAATAAAACATCCTAGAAAATAATGCCAAAATAAAAGATCCCGTATATAGATCGATCTTTTTCCACAGGGCGCTGAAAACTAAATCACGTACGACCGCGCCATATTATCACTTTGTAGTTTTTGAAACGAGCCACAGA
Organism: Pao palembangensis; assembly: GCA_015343265.1. NCBI lineage: Eukaryota > Metazoa > Chordata > Actinopteri > Tetraodontiformes > Tetraodontidae > Pao > Pao palembangensis. Next base: position 6,199 of record JABWDL010002638.1, on the reverse strand, counting down.
AGAAGACGTTCTTTGTTATTAGAGGAGTAAAATTTCCCTTGGAGTAAAATTTAAAATCTTTGGATTTTTGTGACTCTACCATTATTTTTTTTATTATTTTTCCTAAAATGTGTAATAGATCGATTCTTTCTTGTAAATTCTAGTTATTTACGTTATCTATTCAATATATTCGAAGATATGCAAACAATAAGTTAACTTGTCATGTTGTTTCACCCGCCCACATACAAGAGCTAAAACGGCCCAAGAAAAAGATGATTAATACATGTAATAACGTAAAAAAATGATCTCTGTAAAAACGGGAGTTTCTATTTGATACATTCCCGGATGTTTTATTTTTGGGGATGGGGATCGTCTCAGGGAACAGTGGTTGTTTAAGTGGAATGTAATCATTTTTGTCCGATAACTGCCTCTTCCCCTCCCACAGATATTGGAAATGATCCATTATCACGAAATGATCCATTATCACGATAGCGCCGCCTTTGTCCGCTGGCTTTATGATGATTTGCTTATTACCTCGCAATGTTTCTAATGCTTCATTTCAGCTTTTGATAGATTAGGATGAATTTTATCGAGTTTGAATTTCCGATCAAAGTCCGGAAGATCCCTCTGGATGATTTTATTTATGGTTATTGAAATTTGAGAATTTGAGTCGCCCAAAATAAGCCACTTGTGCCTTACCGTCAAACTCCAGTTTTTCAGTTTATGTAGAGTGTTGATATGCCTGGTTGGTCTGCGTGTGATGGGTGAGGGCCTAGGTGGTGGTCTCTCACTCAAAGAGGATGTAGCAATCGTGTTGTTGCCAATCAAGTTATACTTCATGTTTTTATTTCTTCTAAGTTGCCATGTATTGAATTGAATTAAATTAAAAGCCTTTATTGTCATTGCACAAGTTAGAAAAAAAACAGGTACAACAAGACTGCAGAGAGCCTTCCTTTAAGGTGTGTGAATAGGATAGATAAATATAAAATAGAAAAACAGTGGTATAAAATACAGGATATGAGAAGGAGATGTTTGCATGGCAAACATAATGATAATAGATAAAACATATAAGATTTGTAGTACAGAAGAAATGCAGATATATTGCACGTGTGTCACTCGTGCACAGTTGCAGAGTGAGGGGGGTTAGTGTGATTGTGAGTTCGAGTTCAGCAGGGTGATTGTTTTGGGGAAGAAGCTGTCCTTGAACCGGTTTGTCCTGGTTTTGATGGTTTCGATGGACCTGTAGCGCCTTCCGGAAGGCAGCAGGTCAAACGGGGGAAGCCGGGGAGAGAGCTGTCTCCTACAATGTGCTCAGCCCTGTTGAGGCAGCGGGAGGCCTGATGCAACAGGTTAGGAGGAACAGCGATTGAAGGTCACCAGCAGCTTTTCTCCTATGTTGTTTCTCCTGAGCACCCTCAGGAAACGTAGTCGCTGCTGTGCCTTTTTAGTGACCGCAGATGTGTTTGCAGTCCAAGAGAGGTCAGCAGAGATCACGGTGCCCAAGAACCGGAACAGGTGGACCCTCTCCATGCAGTCACCGTTGATATGGAGGGGAGGCGGGTCTGCTCTGTTTTTCCTAAAGTCCAGGATGATCTCTTTTGTTTCGGTGGTGTTTAGGAAAAGGTTGTAGTCTGAACACCATGCTGTTAGTTTCTGGGTCTCATCTCTGTAGGCAGACTCGTCTTCCTCTGAGATCAGACCCACTAATGTTGCATCATCCGTGAACTTCAGTATGGTATTGCTGGGGTGGGTTGGGCTACAGTCATAGCTGTACAGGCAGTATAGCAGGGGGCTCAGCACACACACCTGAGGGGAGCCTGTGCTGAGTGTGCGGATGGAGGAGGTGTGGGGTCCTAGTTTAACTGTCTGAGGCCGTTTTATGAGTAAGTCACTGACCCAGGTGGGTGGAGGGAGTCCCAGGTTTGTTGATCAGGATTTCTGGGATAATTGTGCTCAACGCTGAGCTATAATCAATAAAGAGCATCCTGACGTAGCTCTCCAGTTGAACAAGATGGCTCAGTGCGGTGTGAAGCGCTATGGCGTCTTCAGTGGATCTGTTCGCTCTGTAGGCGAACCGGTGTGGGTCGAGAGTCGGGGGTAGACAGCATTTAATGTGTTTCAGGACCAGCCGCTCCAAGCACTTGGTGATGATGGGTGTGAGTGCTACGGGGCGGTAGACCTTTAGGCTGTCTGTTGATGGTTTTTTCGGCACTGGAACGATTGTGGTGGACTTCAGGCAGGGTGGAACAGTAGCCTGTGCCAGGAAGAGGATAAAGATGGTAGAGAGGACTTGTGAGAGCTGGTTGGCACAAGCTTTGAGTACCTTCCCAGGTATCCCATCTGGTGTGATTGTGTGTCTGAGTCCAGTAAGCAGTACCTAGTGGTGGATTGGCCTCCTTGCATTTAATCAGGAGGCTGCACAGCGATTCATTATCCAGGTCCAGGATCGGTTCGCTGTGAGGTCTGGGAACCGGAGGTTGGGCCTGAGGTGGGGTGACGTCCGTCACCAGGAAGGCCCCCTGGTCAGCCGGTGTAGACGTTAAAAGAGGTGGGTGGTCATCAGTGAGTTGTGATGCATCACTCTGTACAGCAGGTGATGCCATTGGACCAGGCATAGGGTTAGGGGTTAAGGTTAGGAGGTTAGGGGGGATAGAGGTTAGGGTTAGAGGGACAGGGGTTAAGGGGTTAGGGTTAGGTTTAGGGTAGGGTTAGAGTAGTTTTTGTAGACGTAGGAATTTTGTATTCTGACTTTGTAACTTAAGCCCTGACAAATCGGCAGTGAAACAATTTATTGATTCCCCTCCTTTTGTGTACATTGCAGGATGTCCGCTTTAGTTTTGAGTATTGCTAGCCATCTATCAAAACGCCGTAAGACCGTAGCACCGCTCCTTTCCAGCAGCTGGTGCACACAGCTGCTGGAAAGGGGCTGTTGTGTGTCTGGATGCCACAGGTAGGCAAGGACGGGTTTTATTTTATTTCTTTTGTCACCACTCCACGGCGCTAATCCCGGCCACCATGCACTGCTAGGCTCTCTCCATCTCAGTCTTCGTTGCTGCGTCCTGAAGACCTTCATCCTCCAGACTGGCGCTAGTAGCAGCGTCAGAGATAGACATTCTTTCTTCACATTCTCTCTCTTCCTCAACACCAGGTCCACAACTGTCATTAACGGTAGGCTTACAGAACCACCCGCGTCCTCACTGCCCTGTGATTTGTATTAACTTTCTGTTTGTGTAACCCTAGCCTGAATCAGTAGAATTTAGCTGGAGGTTCAGCCCTCGACCACAGCCCCGTCAACATTAAAAGGAAAAAAAAAGGAACAAATTACAAAACTTTTAAGCCCTGAGAGTTCCACTTCATATTCGCACATAAATTTTCTGTTGTTTTCTATGTGGTTGTGTCCCATTTCTTTCTTTGTTTTGTCAGCTTCCTCACCTGCTGTTTTATTGTCCCATTTTCTTTATATTATTATTTCATCACTTTAATTTGGCTTTACACTTACCCCCTATTGGAACTGGATGCTGACAATTTTGCTGTTACTCTGACTTCAAACCTCTGAGGTTATTGGATGGAACTTGTTTTAGCAGTACTGTAGTTTCAGTACTGGTTTAAAGAGGTTAGCCTTCCAAAATATCTAAAAAAAATGATATGTAGTGGTTTCATTCAACCGGAGTGCATTTTCATCTCTGCCTTTGGCAAACTGTATTTTGCATTGCAACATCGGTCCGGGCCAAGGCTTGTGCATACTAGTCAACAATGTAAAAACAAGGCAGGCTCAATGAACATGAAGCTGACTTGCAACAGAAGGAGACAGCTCAGAGAGCTTGTCAGGATGACTGAGCAGTTTGATGGTGCTGCGTTCAAGTTTCAGCCTCCTTGGAAGGTGTTGGTTCGAATTCCACTCCTAGCATTGTGTCTGTGATTTGTTGCTCAAGATAGGTGACAGAGGCCTTGCTACCAACAAGTAAAAAGGTTTTGCAGACATGTCTATGTTGTACTCTGTACCTAGTTCTTATGAGTAGAACTTAAGCCTCATCAAACACATTTAAAATGAGAAGAACTCACCAGTTGAAAATATAAAAAAACCATCACATTCCATCCATTAACATATATAGTTTAGTGCATTTTTGTATTTTACTTGACATTACCATTTAATTTCACATTTTAACAACTTGGTTTTGTTGTTGTGGCCGAGTGGTTAAGGCAGTGGACAAGAAATCCATCGCGTCTACCTGCGCAGGTTCAAACCCTGCCAATGATGTTGTTATATATGCTTTTAAGCTTTCTTGGAGAAATCAAGTATCTTCTTGTAGTTTCCAGAATTGAGAAGTTGCCATTTGTGTACAGGTACATACCAGATGTTGGAGGAGACAGGATTTTTGGTGAGGGGCTTTTTCCAGATTCTGTCCAGGTTCTTTACAGTTCACATCGTTCAGGTCTTGACCTGGACTCAACACACTGATGTCCCCATAAAAATGGCTGCACAGCAGCTCTCCTTCCTCTTCAGGCTGAGGAGACTCAAAGACAGAGTGGTCATCCATGATGGGTTCTTCATCAGTACAGGAAGAAGATGATGGGATTATAACAGACCCTCACCAGCCCAGTAACACACTGTTCCAGCTGTTGTCAGCATTAGGGCCTGGACCAGCACTCAGCAACAGATTTATTCCATAACTCATAAGACTGTTGGACTCTCTGGCCAAGAAAACACGAAAAGTTGAATTTGCACATCACAACCTCTACATTTCTGGAACCATTGCACATTTACACAAATATGTTAATTGTTATCCTTGGGGTGGGGCACGCTGGCGAGCGCTTGGTGGCCAGGCCTTTGCCCATGGGGCCCAGCTGGGCACCGCCGGAAGAGATGACGTGGGACCCCCTTCCTGTGGGCTCACCATCTGCAAGAGCGGCCAGAAGGATCGGATGCAGTGTGATTTGGGTGGCAGCCGAAGCTTGGCGGTTTGATCCCCAGCTGCAGAACCTAGCTCTAGGGACGTGGAACATCACCATTCTGATGGCGATGGAGCCCGAGCTGGTGCGAGAGGTTGAGAAGTTCCGACTAGATATAGTCGGCCTCACCTTGATACATAGCAAGGACTCTGGAACCAGCCTTCTCGAGAGGGGTTGGACTCTCTTCCACTCTGGAGGTGCCGATGGGGAGAGGCAGTGGGCAAGGGTGAGGATTCTTATGGCCCCCCTGCTTGGTGCCTGTACATTGGAGTTTACCCCAGTGAGCGAGTGGGTAGCCTCCCTCCGCCTTCAGATGGGGGGACGGATCCTGACTGTTGTTTGTGCCTATGGCCCAAACAGCAGTTCAGCGTATCCACCCTTCATGGAGTCCCTAGAGGGAGTACGAGAGAGTGCTCCTTCTGGGAGTTCCCTCGTCCTTCTGCGTGACTTCAATGCTCACGTCGTTGGAGACAGTGAGACCTGGAGTGGCGTGATTGGGAAGAATGGCCTCCCTGATCTGAACCTGAGCGATGTTCTGTTGTTGGACTTCTGTGCTCATCACATATTGTCCATAACAAACACTATGTTCAGGCACAATGGTGTCCATATGTGCACTTGTCACCAGGACACCTTAGGCCGCAGGTCGATGATCAACTTTGTAGTTCTGTCATCGGATTTGCGGCCACATGTCCTGGACACTGGGGTGAAGAGAGGGGCAGAGCTGTCAACCAATCACCACCTTGTGGTGAGTTGGCTCCGGTGGTGGGGAAGGATGCCAGACAGACCGGCAGGCCCAAATGTATTGTGGAGGTCTGCTGGGAACGCCTGGCAGAGTCTCCTGTCAGAAGGAGCTTCAACTCCCACCTCCGGAAGAGCTTCAACCATGTCCCGGAGGAGGTGGGGGACATTGAGTCCAAATGGACCATTTTCTGTGCCTCCATTGTTGAGGTGGCCAACCGGTGCTATGGCCGCAAGGTGGTCGGTGCCTGTCGTGGCGGCAACACCCGAACCCGCTGGTGGACACCAGCAGTGATGCGGTCAAGCTGAAGGAGGAGTCGTACCTGGCCTTTTTGGCCTGAGGCAGCAGATGGGTACTGGCGGGCCAAGTGGAGTGCAGCTGCGGCGGTCGCCGAGGCAAAAATCCGGGCATGAGAAGAGTTCGGGGAGGCCATGGAGAATGACTTCCGGACGGTTTCGAAAAGGTTCTGGACCACCATCCGGTGCCTGAGGAGGGGGAAGCGGTGCACTGTCAACACTGTGTACAGTGGAG
>JABWDL010000239.1:1184-25306 GCA_015343265.1 Pao palembangensis | reverse complement strand
GTGAAAGTTTGAGTTTTGAAGTGAGAAGGTGTGGTTGTGTTTATGTAGCTTTAGAAAAGGGTGTTGTGTTTAGACATTGGGGAACATGTAGGAAACGTTTGTGAAATTTTTAGCATTTTTTTTTTTAGCATTTGAGAAAAACTGTAATAACGCCATCTATTAATTTCAGAAATTGTTGCAACGGAAAAAGGTGGAGCGCCTTCTCCAGGTCGGGGAGGAGATCCTGCCCCAAGTGGAGGAGTTCAAGTACGTCGTGGTCTTGTTCACAGGGGATGGAAGGATGGAGTGGGAGATCGACAGGCGGATCGGTGCAGCATCTGCAGTAATGTGGACTCTGCACTGGTCCGTTGTGGTAAAGAAAGAGCTGAGCCAAAAGGTAAAGGACATGCTGGAGGGACAATGTCTCTCGCTGGCCTGGGAACGCCTTGGGATCCCCCTGGAACAGCTGGACAAAGTAGCTGGTGAGAGGGAAGTCTGGGCTTCCCTGCTTAGGCTGCTGCCCCCACGACCCGACCCCGGAGAAGTGGTAGAAGATGGGTGGGTGGATGGGTGTTACAATGTATGAGCTTTGCACTACACCAGCTGTAAGATAGCTTTTTCTCTGGTATCAGGGTTTCTGTTTCTTGTTTGGGCAGATTTTCCCTGAATGCAAACCTCACACTTTTGTTCTGGTCTGCATGTTCTGCCCCTGATTTGCATACCATCAAAGACTTTCTGCAGCTTTAAGACATCATCATAGTTTCAACGGCCTAATATCTCGTGCTCTGTCTGTATGTCATAATATGACATCTGTATGTCAGGACAGTCATTTATCGCTAGACTCACTGACAGTAAATAAAACATCTTACCACATGTCAAACCTGCTACCATTTCTGGTTATCAGAACGTCGTTCTCCTACATCTCCTTCGAAGCTGCTCTCTGCATCCTTAGATAGATAAATCTAAGGATGCATATACTGAATGTGAGTTTGGCCTCATCTCTAAGATGCTTCTTGATGAACTTAGCTTAGTCCTCCAAAGGGACCCTCATGATTTGTAGGACCAGCCTCATGGATATGATCCATTCTTCAATATCTACATCATCTAGTTTATGACTGAAATCTTGTCTCGGGGGATATACCCAGTAGCTCCAGGGGCTTTGACTTTCTTTTAAACTACAGCTGCTTTAGATAATGCCAGAACTTCTCTTTGCTCACTTCTAGCTTGTAGCAGGGCCTTTGAATGATAATTGAACCTCGCCTTCATCTCCTCAAACTGCTACTTAAGTTTTTTAAACTCTGCCATCACTCCCAGTCAAATTTATTGCTGATTCGATCCTGTTTATGACACTAGGGATTATTGGCGGGGTAAAGTGGGCCTCAGTAGTAATAGTCTGTCTGAGGTGTGTATGTGTGTGAGCCAAGTGCTGAACCCACCTAGTACCACCCACTTATTTTACTAAGCCTAGCTGTACAGGTGAGGTGCCCCTCAAGTAGCGCAAGAGACTAGAATAAATGAAATGGAAAATCACAGTCCATCACTCTAATGTTGACAATAACAAGCATAAGTTTTTATCTGGAGTTTTTTAGTGAAGGAAAATTTTGAAAGAAACCTAGTTAACATTTCCCTTGGTCCAGGGATTCCATATGGTGTGATGTCTTCAATATACTTGGCCACAAATACCAACACAAATAAATAACCAATGTCACAGCCTGGCTCTTACAGCCATGACAAAAGGAGGGAGACACCCCGTTTTTACAATTACCATTGTATTTATTTAACAAAAAAGATGGTTAAACCATAAATCACAAACAATCAAGTGTGGATGTCAGTGAATAGGAATGACGTGTTTGTTGGGTGTGTGGAGGCAATATGAGGTGGGTGTTGGTCAGTAGTGAAGTGGTGGATATAGTGAAGGATCCACAGAAGGTGTCACCAGAAGGTCTTGATTGATCAACCAGAAGCAAAACCCAACCGCTAGGGATGCCACACCAGTCAGTGCATACATTTTTCAGTCATTAAATGCTTTACCAACACTTTTGTTCCCAATGGGTACACATTTGTTATTGGTGGTGCAATGGTGGTATAGTGGTGAGCAAAGCTGATAGTTGGCCTGGCTTCAATTCCCAGCATCGCATAAATGCTATGCATTTTGATACCACCAAGATGGCAGCCAGGGTTGACACACCAGGCTGAAGCTCACAGGTCTCTGTGTTCGTTTTCGTGTTTTTGTTCACGTTTTCAGGCCTTACTCTAGTACAGGGCGTTTGGGAAAAACTTTTGCACCTCCAAAGCTGAATCTTGTTCCACCCAAACTGCAACGGGCCACTGAGGCCCTTACCATCCCCCGTCTGTGGCCCAGGAGTTGGAGGAAACATTGTAAACATAGGAGTAGGAAGGGGAACATAACTTATTACAGTCAGTGTCATTTTTTTTAGAAACAGATTGTGATTGATATGAAAAATTAAACAAATTAACAAATTAAAGGAATAAACCAACAAATAAACAAAAGTTAAAACAGCCTGACACATAAAGTGGCATCATCTCAGAGAACACCAGAAAAAAAAGGGGATGTTCAGATTTGAACTGAGGACCTCTTGAGCTGCAGTCAAATGCTCTACCAGTGAGCTACACCCCCACAACCACAACACTCCTAGCATCCGATAGCATTCGAGTACCATGGTGAGTAGGAAATTCTTTGAATTCCAGAGCTATGCTTAGTTTATCATAGAAAACAACAGGTGTGATTATTTTCGAAAGAGGACTGATGATGTCACATGGCTCACATAGTTGGAGATGACTCAGGGGTGACCCAGGAGTCCAAAGCCCAAAAAGGAGATGAGCAACATGCTGGTAACTGAGTTGGGAAACTTTGAAATTTAGTTGGGCCATTATGGCAACAATTTTATTCAGAACCACTCATTATTCTACAGTCAGTAAAACTCTTGAAGATGATCTCAGTCAACTCTTTATTTCAGTCTGCAGTTGTCTTTTCTCCAAATGTTAGAGTAGATAAAACAAGAATCAAATAAGGCTAAAGAGGATGTACTGTATATTTTTTTAAGGTTTATGAAGCCTAATGCCACAACTTTATTTATTCTGCTGACATTTAAAGTTTTAAAGTAAACAGTCTAAGTTTTTAATTCAGAAAAAGAGTAATTTTCTTTAAACCCTTCAATCCTTAGCCAGAATACCACGGGGAAATGAATGGATGTACTCACAACTTACAGACAGCAGGGCAGAGTTTCCCCAGTTTGGGAGAATTTAACTGTTTAATCATTTATATTGATCCATTTTGTAACGACTTTTAAGGCATACATATTGCCACATTTCTCTAAATGTGTTTGTTGTTTGTTATTTGTCCAACCTTTTAAATAGAAGAAATTTGATTCCCTGCTTCTTTCTTTTTTATTTCTTTGACAATCAGGTTGTTTGTTGCCAAAATGAAAATGACATGTTTTTCATCGTATAATCCAATTAGATTTATGATTTCACTTGTTGAAAAAATGTATATACTAGGAGTTTAAATGATCATTTGTACCACTCAGTGATTCAGCATGTGGTATAAAGTGGAATGCTGCACAGCTGGTTGTGAGCTATTAAACCATTTTCATCCAGATTTGTAGTTGTTTTAAAGCTGCTGTGATGAAAGCTGATTTGAGGAATGATGCTGAGATTGTAGGAGGAGACAGGAGCTCATCATCATGATCATCATGAGGCTGGTTGTCAGTCACAACTGATCACCTAAACAGGAATAATCTATTTGAAGTGTTTCAGTCTGGTTTCAGAGCTCATCACAGCACAGAAACAGCACTGGTTAAAGTCACTAATGACCTCCTCATGGCATCAGACCGCGGACTTATTTCAGACACTTTTACTGGACTCAGTGCTGCTTTGACATCAGATCAAGGCATTTTATTACAAAGGCTGGCACATGAGATTAGACTACAGGACAGTTTCTAGACTGGTTTAAATCTTATCTAATGATCGATTTCATTTTGTTCATGTTAATGATGTTTCCTCTGGAGTACAAAGGTTCATCATGGTGTCTCCACAGGTTCAGTGCTTGGGCCAATCCTGTTCACTCTACATGCTCCCCTCTAGGGAATATAATTCAGAAACACGCATAAATTTTCATTGCTATGCCGACGATACGCAGTTGTATCTATCCATGAAATCGATGAAACAGAGCCATTAGCCAGACTCCATAGGCATGTCTCAAAGACATAAAAGACTGGATGACCTCCAATTCTCCTTCTTTAAACTCAGACAAACTGAAGTCATTGTTCTTGGAGCTAAACATCTGAGGACTCAGATTATCAGATAACATTCTTCTTTGCATGGCATTACTTGTCCTCCAGTACGGCTGCAAGAACCTGGGAGTTACCTGACCAGACATGTCATTTCTCCTCATATTAAACAGGTTTCTAGGACCTCTCTTTCACCGTAATATTGCCAGATCAGGAGCATCCTGTCACAAAGTGATGCTGAAACTGGTCCATGCTTTTGTTACCTCTAGACTGACCATTGTAACTCACACGTCAGGATGTCCAAATTATCTCCATTAAAAACCTGCAGCTGATGCAGAACGCTGCAGCCAGGAAGCCTGACAGGAATCAGCACCAGGAGCATATCTCTCCTCAGTTTTAGCTTCTCTTCACTGGCTTCCAGTGAATCTTCTAGGAATAGACTTCTAAGATTCTCCTTCTAACATATAAAGTCAAATTGACTATCTTCATCATAATTGCAGGATCTCATAGTTCGTATAATTTAGTGAACACCAAGATCACAGAGTGCAGGTTTACTTGTAGTTCCTAGAATTCATCAAAGCAGACTGAGGACGCAGCTTTATTATCGGGCAGCTTTATCAGGAACCAGTTAACATCCTAAGTCCAAGAGGCAGACACCACGCCTGCCTTTAAGATCAAACTAAACCTTCTGCTTACTAAAGCATATAGCCAGCCTCAAACCAAGTGTGTAGGGCTGACAGATCTAGTTTAGTCAGTTTTCACAGTTACAGCTAGAATAGGCTCATCAGACTCTTATTCTTCAATTTTTATGCTGGGGACAAACACATGATCCACCGAGCAGTTCCCCCACTTCCTCAACACCAACCACTCCTCACGTCCTCTCCTCCTTTCTTCTTCTTTTCTCCTCCTTTTATTTCACTGGACATTCTGTCCAGTCTTCCTTGTCGTTCTGTGTCTCCCTTTCTCTCTCTCTCTCTCTCTCTCTCTTTCTCTCTCTCTTGCAGGCTTTCTTCTCGCCTCCAGGCCTTCTCGTTGTAATGGACTTGGCCTATGGCAAACTCAGGGTCCGCTGTCGGCACCTGCCTATACTGTTCATCTCTTTATAACAACCTGCTATGCTGTATTATGTATATATGTCTGATATGTTTGTATTTCATGATTGTATTTTTGTCTGTATTTTTGGTTTTATGATTGTATCTGTTCTCCTCTCTCTTTTATTCTCTCTGTCCTGTCTCCTCTTTATTCCTCCTTACCCAGCCAACTTTCAGCAGGATGGTTCCCCTTGTAAGCCTGGTCCTGCCTGCTGTTTCTTCCTGTTAAGGAGTTTTTCCCTGCCACTGTGCTTACCTGGGGTTCAGGCCTGGGTTTTCTACCTCTGTAAAGACTAGAGACACTCTTATTGTAAAAGGTGCTATATAAATAAAATTGAATTGAATTGAATTGAATTGAATGAATAGCTTGTGTCTGAAGCACAGGAGCTCACAGGAGTCAAAGTTTCATCTCAAGTCAAAAGAGCCTGAGAAAGAAGAAAGCTGCTGACTATAGTTCCAGGATCCTTTCTTTTTAGTTACACATGGTTATGGTGGGATTAGTAAGGACCAGAATGTTCTCAGACACCTGCATCAGAGTCCAAATTTCAATAAAATAGTGAAATAATAAAACATAATCAAAAGTGATCAACAACAACAAATATGATTAAAAATTAGTGAAACAGTTGATTAAAGGACTGTTAAAGAGACAATAGATTCTTCCCGGGATTACATTTATTATCTTTTCTCCTTTCTAATAATTCCTTTAGTAGCTCTTGGTCATGGGTCCACATGATGGGTTGGAAGAAGCCGAAAGATCACTAACCCAGCGATCTTTCGTCAAAACTCAGTGCAGCCTTCTTTGGTTACACACACTCTTTTTATGCTTACAGCAAATAAAATATCTCTTCAAGTCTATTCATCAAACTATTTATTTTATTTATTTAGTATTTTTTAAATGTAATTTAAAACATTCAACAAATGATTCATAAAAACAACTAAAATAGTTTATCATGCTTCTATAAGGCGAATAAGAGGGAAACAAAACTTGTACGAAGGGGAGTAAGAAGAAGCAAACTTTAAGTAAAATTTAAACACCACCCTGCAATTCACTTATTCCAATCAATCTATTAAAATACCAATGAAAACAAATTCACCACTAATAATTTTGCTTAAGCAGAAACACCGTTAACTTCATCACTGTACATTAATTAATCAGTTTCATGAAATCAATACTACCGTTCTAATTAGTAGTTATTATGTTCAACTTAAATCTTTCTAAATCTTCTTGGATCAAGCTTTATCTGTCTGTCATCCAAAATTTCTACTGGTGAGTATGATAGAAACAAGAAGTGAAAGTAGCCACAAACTATAAACACACGTTTCTGGAGGAGAAGAGATCAAGCAGGAAGAGGTACAAAACAGAAGAGTAGACAGAATGGATGCATATCTTCATCTAGGCAGCAGTAAGATGTGGTGAGGCTCATGGCTGAGAGGCCTGTGAGGAGAGCAGCCAGCTGAGGATGGCCTCGATGAGCAGAGAAGGCTCAGACAGCTTCAGCCTGATTCACATCTGAGAAATGCAGCAGTGACGCAGCACCTGCAGCAAAGCTTAACGGCAGAATATTTCACATGCATGTTGTGTTTGGAATGAGTCAGTGTGAGGACTGAGCAGTGATGCAGCACACAGAGCAAGCGCATCACAGCATATGACATTGTAGTGTGTTTGTGTGTGTTAAAAGGGTGGACAAAAGTTTACAAATATGATAAAGGATGCTAATGTTAATTATCAATCACTCGCTTGTGTAACCTATGAGATAATTGGGTCCAGCAATTTTTAAACTGAAGGAATAATAGAAAATGTCTGTGTCTGAATGAGGCAGCTCAGACAATTGGATGATTTTATATATACATACAAAATGACAGGAAAGTCTTCCTGAGGGAAGATTTGACTTTTAAGAAGGAAAAGATGGAAATGTCACAATTCTTTAAGTTTAAGACATTAAAATCTTAACAGGACATTTAAAAAGTCAATTTAAAAATAAGGAACGGCTCCATCAGAGCTGATCAAGACCAGATCAGATGAGTTGAAGAACTCAACCAAAATGTCACCAAGCAACAGTGTGGGAGAAATGGAGGTTGTCTGCAGACAAACATCAGGACGTGAAGGCCACAGTTTCTCAACTCCACCCTGCTGAGGAAGAAAAAAAACGTGTTAACATGCTGGAAGCAATTGAGTTGAGAGATACTTAAGTGGAGTTGGAATTCGAAACTACACGGCCATACAGAGGTGATCTGCATCCACCGGCGCTGCTGCTGCCATCAGATTCTGAGTGACTGTAACCGGAGGTTATCCACACGGTTCACCGCTAGCGGAGCTCAACGGCACCAGTAGCGCCATCATCTCACGGTTCTCTTCCGTGTACACAGAGGTGTGGTCTGGGCTGCAGCAAAAGATGATCCCATACCTTCGAGACATCAGTCTGGGCTCCACGGAAAGTGACCAGGCCACAAGCCGACGTGGTCCCTTCATTTTTCTGTTGTCCCTGTGCTCACCAAGTCTCTTCTCCACCGACACGTCACGCATGGAGAAGAGACAGACGGAGAGTTCACAGACGTCCTTCGCGAGTCCACTTCTCCAGACGCCCATAGTGACACAGTGCCGTCAGTCCAACATCCATCCCATAATTAGTCACGACAGGAGACTTCCACCCCAGCTCTACTTATTTTATCTATTCTATAAACTATGGACTTTGGGAGTTGAGAAGAAACGCTCAGTAAAGACAGATGAGACACACCACAACATCAGTCAACTCCACTCCTGTTGCTGACTCTTCCAGTCAAATTAGCATTATTAGCTCTGTTGGTTCTTGGTACAATTCTGAGGAAAGGATGAAGATGATAGCCAGAGAGACGAGGAGAGAGCAGAACCTTTCCACAGTGCCACAAGTAAGACCACAGTGTCACGTAATCTGCTTCACCTCATCCCTTTTTGCCCTTTTTTAGTGGGTAAACAAAACAATGAAGACGGCAGCAAAGAGGAACCAGCTCTGGACAGCAGCAGAGTGGTGCAGCGGAAGCGTGTTGGCCCATAACCCAGAGGGGACGATGGATCAAACCATCCTCTGCTGGGTAGCAATTGCTGTATCTTCCCAGTTGATTAGCATCTATGATGTTGATTACCTTTATTTAAATATTGTCATTGACCACGGAACATATACCGCCGCACTAACAGATCCATCTGCTTCTTTTCTTTCTAGCTCATGTCTTCCATCCATCCATCCACCTTCTTCCGCCATCCAGGGTCTGGTCGCGGGGCAGCAGCCCAAGCAGGAGGCCCAGACTCTCTCCCAGCTAATGTCCAAGGCCTTCCAGATCTGTGCCCAGACCAGCCGAGAGACATACCTCCAGCGTGTCCTGGCCGGGGCCTCCTACTGAGGGGATCGGCAGCCCTGAACGCCACCAGGGAGGCGCCCAGTGGACCCTTACTAGGTGCCCGAGCCACCTCATCTGACCTCTCACGCGGAGGAGCAGCGAGCCCGAGCCCTCCCAGATGGCAGAGCCACCCCACCCTGCTGGAAAGCCCAGCCACGCCAGAAGGAAATCATGGCCACGAACACATCTTGCTTTCGTCACTACCCAAAGTCCATGAACATAGGTGAGGGTAGGAGCAAAGACCACCAGTAAATCCGAGACCTTCGCCTTCGGCTCAGCTCTCTCTTCACCACAACTCAAAGGTGCAGAGTCCGCATTGCTGCAGACGCCGCCCCGATCCGCCTGTCGATCTCTCCTGCTCCATTTCTTTCCCCCACCCTCGTGAACAAGACCCCGAGGTACTTGATCCTCCACTTGGGGTCCTCCTCCCGACCCGGGAGTGAGGCACCCACCTTTTTCCGGCTGAGGACCATGGCCTCAGATTTGAGGAGCTGGATTATCCCAGCCACTTTGCACTCGGTTGCAACCATCCAGTGGAGAGCTGGAGGTCACGGGCTGATGAAGCCAACAGGACCACATCATCTGCAAAAAGCAGAGACCCAATCCCGAGGTGACCAAACCAGACCCCCTCAACACCATGGCTGCGCCTAGAAATTCTGTCCATAAAAGTTATGAACAGAATCGGTGACAAAGGGCAGCCCTGGCGGAGTCCAACCATGCGACGTTGCAGAGTCATGTCAAATCGCGACGACAGCCCTACAACGCCTGAAGCCCTAAGGAACCTCGGACGGATTCGTCCACCTCGGGCCCTGCAGATGAGAGTTTCTCAACAACCTCGGCTACCCTGGACCCTAGAGATAAGACAGAACCCGCCTCCAACCCCAGGCCTCTGCTTCCTGGACTGGAAGGCGTGTTGGTGGGATTGAGGAGGTATTCCTTCCACCGATCCACAACGTCCCGAGTCGAGGTCAGCAGCACACCCGGCACTCCACCGCACACAGTTTTGACACCACTGCTTCCTCCTCCTCAGGCGCCGGATGGTGGTCCAGAACCTTTTCGAAGCCATCCGGAAGTCGCCTCGGCGACCACCGCAGCCGCAACCCGCTTGGCTCGCCTGTACCCGTCTGCTGCCTTTGGGAGTCCTATTTGGCGCCAAAAAGGCCCGGTACAACCCTTCTTCAGTTGACTATATCCTCACCACTGGTGTCCACTACGGTTCAGTGTTGTCGCCAATGACAGGCAATCGCACCACCTTGCGCCACAGCACCGTGGGTCACCAAATACTGAGGCACGGAACATGGTCCACTCGGACTCAATGTCCCCTACTTCCTCCGGGACATGGGAGAAGCTCTCCCAGAGGTGGGAGTTGAAGCTCTGTCTGATAGGAGACTCTGCCATAAAAGGCACTCCAGCAGACCCTCACAATACGTTTGGGTCTGCTGGGTCTGCATGGCATCTCCCACCAACGGAGCCAACTCACCACCAGGTGGTGATCAGTTGACAGCTCCGCCCCTCTCTTCACCCGAGTGTCCAGAACATTAGGCCGAAAATCCGAGGACACGACTACAAAGTCCATCATCGAACTGCGGCCCAAGGTGTCCTGGTGCCAAGTGCCCTTATGTCTGAACATGGTGTTCATTATGGACAATCTGTGATGAGCACAGAAGTCCAAACAACACCCATCGACCGACTGTAGGCCATTCTTCCCAATCACGCCCCTCCAGGTCTCACTGTCACTGCCGACGTGAGCATTGAAGTCACCCAGGAGGACGAGGGAACCCCCAGAAGGAGCACTCTCTAGTACTCCCTCTAGGGACTCCAAAAAGGTGGATACGCTGAACTGCTGTTGGGGCCATAGGCACAACAACAGTCAGATCCTGAAGGTGGAGGAGGCTACCTTCATTCAACGGGTAAACCCCAATGTTCAGGCACCGAGCCGGGCGGCAACAAAAATCGCCACCCCTGCCCGCCGCCTCTCACCGCTGGCAACTCCAGAGTGATGAGATCCACCCTTCGAGTAGCTGCTTCAGAGCTCGCTATGTCGAGGTGAGTCCGGGACATATCTAATCGGAACTTTCAACCTCATGCACCAGCTCAGGCTCCTTCCTCAACAGAGAGAGGTGACGTTCCACGTCCCTAGAGCTAGCTGCAGCCGGGATCAGACTGGCTTGGACTGTTGAGTCAAGATTGAGGAGGACAGAAAACCTTAGTATTGAGATCTACAGAAAACATACCCACACAGATCAGTACCTTCTTTTTGACTCACACCACCCACTGGAACATAAACTTGGTGTTCAAAACCCTACAACATAGGGCTAACGAAGTAGCCACCACAACCCAAGGAAAGAAGAAAGAACAGGAAACATCTAAAACAGCCCTGCATAAACGAATGGCCCAACACAGACATGCTACTTCTTCAGGACAGGACTCAGCAGTACACCTACACCTAAAGAAAGCGGGACACCCTTTGAGTGGACAGTCAGCATCGTGCGGTGTGCTGGCCAGAAAAGATTGCTGGTTTGAGAGGGGTGTCAAGGAAGCCATCCATGTCAAGCTGGAAAATCCATCTTTAAACAGAGGTGGTGGACTAAGGCACTTTCTGTCACCCACATGTACAATGCAGTTCTCCACTCACAGCATTCCAAACATTCACGCTTGTTTAATTCAGACTGCACTCATTAACATGTGGACTCCAACAAAACAAAAGGGGAAGCACCCCAACCGAAACTAGATGAACGACCCTGCCAACCACCCTGCCAAGGACTCTCAGGTGACCACCCGGGCCATTAAGATGCCAATGGTCGAGAGGGCTATATTTTCAAGCTCTGCCCCAGCAAACTTAGAACTGAAGAAGCTCTCTGGAGAGAGGCGAAATGTTTTCAAAGAAACCTTCATTCAGTTGGACACAGAGATCTAACTTTGATAACTATGACCTGGATGACTGAGAATCTACACAGACATCTAAAAACAGCACTCTAAACGTGGTTACCCAGACTGGGCCTTCACAAAGACCTCCAAAAAACGAGACCCCAGCAAAGAAGAGAAAGAAATAAACGTAAAAGATTTAATTCCATTCAATTTGATCTGATTCAATTCACTCAATTTGATTTATACACCACCTTTTACAAAGTTTTCTAGGTGCTTACAGAGGAAACCAGAGCTTGAATCCCCAGGTAAGCACAGTGGCAAGGAAAAACTCCCTTTTAACAGGAAGAAACCTTGAGCAGGACCAGGCTTAGAAGGAACCATCCTGCTGAAAGTTGGCTGGGTAAAGGAGGAATAGAAGAGGGAGACAGGACAGAGAGAATAAAGAGAGAGAGAGAACAGATACAATCATAAGAACAAATACAATCATAGAACCATAAAAATTCAAACAAAGTAAAATCACAGAAATATAAACATATCTGACATAATATATATATACATATAAACATAATACTGCATAGCAGGTTGTTAAAAAGAGGAGAGAGAGAAGAGGGAGAGAGAGACACAGAACGACAAGGAAGACTGGACACAGATAATCCCGGTGAGAAGAAAAGAAAAGGAGGAGAGGAGGTGAGGGAGTGGTTGGGATTGAGGAAGTGGGAAACTGCTCAGTGGATTGTGTTTGTCCCCAGCAGCGTAGCCTGTAGCAGCATAGCTGGGCTAAAAATTGAAGAATAAGAGTCTGATGAGCCTATTCTAGCTGTAACTGTGAAAACTGACTAAACTAGATCTATCAGCCCTACACACTTTGTTTGGAGGCTAGCTGTATGCTTTAGTGAACAGAAAGGTTTTAAGTTTGGATCTTAAAGGCAGACGTGGTGTCTGCCTCTTGGACCCAGGTTGGTAACTGTCTCACAGTAAAGCGTTCGATAGCTAAAAGCTCCGCCTCCCAGTCTGCTTTGATGAATTTAGAACTACAAGTAAACCTGCACCCCCAGATCTGAGTGTTCTTTAGGAATATATGGAGCTATGAGATCCTGCAGTAGGTGATGCTGGAGATAGTCAATTTAGAGCTTTATATGTTAATTCAATTCAATTCAATTCAATTTTATTTATATAGCACCTTTTACAATAAAATTGTCTCTAAGTGCTTTACAGAGGTAGTAGAAACCCAGAGCCTGAACCCCCAGGTAAGCACAGTGGCAGGAAAAACTCCTTTAACAGGAAGAAACCTTGACAGGACCAGGCTTATAAGGGGGAACCATCCTGCTGAAAGTTGGCTGGGTAAAAGGAGGAATAAAAGAGGGAGACAGGACAGAGAATAAAGAGAGAGAGAGGGAGAACAGATACAATCATAAAACCAAAGAAATACAGACAAAATACAATCATAGAAATACAAACATATCAGACATATATACACATAATACAGCATAGCAGGTTGTTATAAAGGTTAGAAGGTTTTAAAGTCTATTCTAGATTTCACTGGAAGCCAGTGAAGAGAAGCTAAAACTG
Source organism: Pao palembangensis (assembly GCA_015343265.1). Taxonomy (NCBI): domain Eukaryota; kingdom Metazoa; phylum Chordata; class Actinopteri; order Tetraodontiformes; family Tetraodontidae; genus Pao; species Pao palembangensis. The sequence continues at coordinate 12,177 of JABWDL010000239.1, read as the reverse complement.
GAGAGATAAGCTCCCTGGTGCTGATTCCTGTCAGAACTCTGGCTGCAGTGTTCTGGATCAGCTGCAGGTTATTAATGGAATAATTTGGACATCCTGACAGTAATGAGTTGCAGTAGTCCAGTCTAGAAGTAACAAAAGCATGGACGAGTTTTTCAGCATCACCAGACAGGATGCTCCTGATCTTGGCAATATTAATGAGGTGAAAGAAGGCTGTCCTAGAAACCCGTTTAATATGAGGAGAAATGATGTCCTGTCAAAGATAACTCCCAGGTTCCTTGCAGTAGCCGCAATTGAGACAAAGTGACGCCATCCAAAGAGAGAATGCTATCTTGGTAATCTAGTCCTCAGATGTTTAGCCTCCAAGAATGTCATTTCAGTTTTGTCTGAGTTTAAAAGAAGGAAATTGGAGGTCATCCAGTCTTTTATGTCTTTGAGACATGCCTGGAATCTGGCTAACGGCTCTGTTTCATCAGATTCATGCATAACTACAGCTGCGTATCGTCGGCATAGCAATGAAAATTTATGCTGTGTTTCTGAATTATATATTCCCTAGAGGGAGCATGTAAAGAGTGAACAGGATTGGCCCAAGCACTGAACCCTGTGGAACACCATGATGAACCTTTGTACACTCAGAGGAAACATCATTAACATGAACAAAATGAAATCGATCTGATAGATAAGATTTAAACCAGTCTAGAGCTGTCCCTGTGATCCTAATCTCATGTTGTAGCCTTTGTAATAAAATGCTGTGATCTACAGTGTCAAAGGCAGCACTGAGGTCCAGTAAAACCAGTACGGAAATAAGTCCACGGTCTGATGCCATGAGGAGGTCATTAGTGACTTTAACCAGTGCTGTTTCTGTGCTGTGATGAGCTCTGAAACCAGACTGAAACACTTCAAATAGATTATTCCTGTTTAGGTGATCGGTTAGCTGACTGACAACCAGCCTCATGATGATCATGATGATGAGCTCCTGTCTCCTCCTACAATCTCAGCATCATTCCTCAAATCCAGCTTTCATCACAGCAGCTTTAAAACAACTACAAATCTGGATGAAAATGGATTTAATGGCTCACAACAAGCTGTGCAGCATTCCACTTTATACCTGCACATGCTGGAATCACTGAGTGGTACAAATAGTCATTTAAGCTCCTAGTATATACATTTTTCAACAAGTGAAATCATAAATCTAGTGGATTATACGATAGAAAAACATGTCATTTTCATTTTGGCAACAAACAACCTGATTGTCAAAGAAATAAAGAACGAAAGAAGCAGGGAATCAAATTTCTTCTATTTAAAAGGTTGGACAAATAACAAACAACAAACACATTTAGAGAAATGTGGTCTAGAGCTGTCCCTGTGATCCTAATCTCATGTTGTAGCCTTTGTAATAAAATGCTGTGATCTACAGTATCAAAGGCAGCACTGAGGTCCAGTAAAACCAGTATGGAAATAAGTCCACGGTCTGATGCCATGAGGAGGTCATTAGTGACTTTTACCAGTGTTGTTTCTGTGCTATGATGAGCTCTGAAACCAGACTGAAACACTTCAAATAGACTATTCCTGTTTAGGTGATCGGTTAGCTGACTAACAACCAGCCTCTCAAGTATCTTAGAGATGAATGGGAGGTTGGATATCGGTCTATAGTTTGCTAACATGCCTGGGTCAAGTGAAGGTGAACGTACATCAGAAAACTCTGTGTGCTACTATTTCCACGCAAGGATCGGCATTTCCAAATTTCAATGTGATCGTACGATAGGATCAACTCTCACGGCAGATCTGTGTATGCAAGTTAAATCTGTCTGTTTTTTTTTTTTTTTTTAACAGAAGCGTATTTACTTGCTGGTGTGGCAACCTCTTCAGTTTTGTAATACAGTATAAGCAGTGGTATTTCTCATTTACACAAAACAGGTAGACACAGACTGAATTGAATTTCTAGTGCTGTTAGTGTCCTAAAGGTGGTTGAACAAGCTGTCTGGCAAGCTTGTCCAACCAGATGGAGTTCAGTTTACATATGGCCACCCAGGTACTCGTGAAATGTGATCCTCTGGATCATGAATGCCCAAACTATTCTATAAAGGGACATGTGGCTTCAGGTTTTTGTTCCAACCAAGAAACAGCACACCAGACTGAACTCATCTGATCAACTGGCCTGAGTCTTCAGACAGCTGATTGGTCAAACTATGTGTGCTTGGTTGGTTGGGACAAAAACCTGTAGCTCTGTTTATCAAGACCAACAGAGTTTACAATAATCTGTTTGCTAGCCAAAAGTTGTTTCAGAGGAAACAGAAGCTTACTCTGCTTGTAGATTCCATGTTAGTGTGACATACTGTAGATCAGGGGTGTCAAACTCATTTTCACCAAGGGCCACATTAGCATAAGCGTTGTCCTCTAAGGGCTTCATCTAATAGTAAGACAGTATAACAGCAACCAAATGCAAATGTAAAATACTCTTTAATGTTAAATAACTGAATGTATTACTTATTCATATTACAAATAGTATATGTGCATTTGCATGTAAAAAATGTATGTTTAATAGTTGCTGTCTGTGTAGATTCTCACTCATCCAGGTCATGGTTATCCAAAGTAGATCTCTCTGTGTCTCTCTGTGACACAGAGAGATCTACTTTGTTTAATAGTTGCTCTAACATAAATCCTTTTTAATTGTCAGGTTAAGAAACCCACATTACTCCATCAATGAATGATCAAACTATCCAAGTGAATTAAGAAAAATATCATCACTATCAACACTAAGTGACATTAAATTTATTTTAAAACTTGATTTAAAACCTTTTTGTCACAGTTGAGAGGTGCAGCATAACAGAATAAGTGCAACCAACAAATGTGAGCTGCTAAGAACATGTGTGACAGATGTAACGTTTTACAAAAACAAATGGCTGCACACAGCCTTGCAGAGTTGTCTGCATAAACACATAAACCCGTAAACACTAAATTCACTACTTTACAAATGAAATAGTATATATAATAAACTCAAATAACAAAATCAGGTTTTTAGGTGAAGTTGATGAGAACTCGTTTCCAGTTGGGGTTGGACTCTGCCAACCCCAGCCCTTTGTCACCGATTCTGTTCACAACATTTATGTACAGAATTTCAGGGTGCAGCCTGTTGAGGATGAAAATCAGCACCTCCAAATCTGAGGCCATGGTTCTCAGCCGGAAAAAGGTGGAGTGCCTTCTCCGGGTCGGGGAGGAGATCCTGCCCCAAGTACCTCGGGGTCTTGTTCACGATTGAGGGAAGAATGGAGCGGGAGATAGGCAGGCGGATCGGTGTTGCGTCTGCAGTAATGCAGACTCTGCACCAATCCGTTGTGGCCTGGGAACGCCTCGGGATCCCCCTGGAGGAGCTGGACAAATTAGCTGGGGAGAGGGAGGTCTGGGCTTCCCTGCTTAGGCTGCTGCCCCCGCGACCCGACTCTGGATAAGCGGTAGAAAATGGATGGGTGGATGGATGGATGGATGGATGCTCTGCATTTGTTCCCTTCCAAACTGCTCCTGGTTTCCCACTTCTCAAGTCATGTCCCTCAGTCGCTTTAGTTGATTGACATGACAGATATAGAAGACATAGATTAAATGTCTTCTATGGCCGTCAGCATGAGCGCTTCTGCTTTCCCAGCTTCTCTTCTATCTTTACTTTTCTGCTGTTTCTCCTGTCTTTGCTTCACTTCTACCAACCAAACGTGTACTATTTCATATGCTGTCTTTTGTTTGGTTTATTTTTAGTTTTACTGTGAATATTGCAGTTGCACTTATTCACGTTTCACATTCTCCATCTTTTAAGAACATGTACTTTGTGTCACCTTCTTTTTTAAGAGGCCTTTCTCCTTTGGAACATTTGTTTTTCCTTTCATGTATTTATAAAATAAAAATCTATAATTTTTTTGTTAACGGTGAGACTAACCACAGATGTGGAATTTGTTTAACATATGTACACACATAGAACCTGTTATTCCTGTGGACTTCTCAGCTAGACTTTCGACCAACAACATAGATGGATCATAAATAAGATCAGGATCACAGTTTAACTTGTGAGGCATTTTATATCATATATATATATATATTTCATGATGACAAACTCTATTTGATAAAGAAGAATCTAGGTCCTCGTTGGAGGCAAAGATCCACAGAATCAGTCTTAACATAAACTGGGCTCCTTCGGGAGTTGAACCCGAGACCTCTCGCACCCTAAGCGAGAATCATACCACTAGACCAACAAGCCTTGCAGTGCTGAAAGTCAGATAGATAATATGGATGTGACACTGTCACATTCAAAGTCATGATCAAAGCGCAATTTTAAAATTATTACAAGTTTTTACAATTTTTAATTCTTTACAATCGCGAGTTCATTTTATTTGGCCAGACAAAATCAACTGACGCTGGTTCTGAGAACATCAAGAAACCACTGAAAAGACCGCTGGGAACTGGTCATCAACCTGCCTCACATCCTTGGGCCGACTCCGACTCGTGTAGCAGGGGAGGGTTTCACGACAAAACCATCATGTTCTGCGGGTTAGGGTTAGCTGGGAGACGGAGTCCACAAGGGCCTGCATCGGAAGTCTGGACCAGGGACCGAGCTGGCGACGGAGCAAGGGACGGAGCAAGGGCTGGAGCCGGCGACGGAGCAAGGGACGGAGCAAGGGACGGAGCCGGGGACGGAGCAAGGGACGGAGCCGATGAAGGAGTCAGAGCCGGGGTCGGGGACGGTGTCAGAGCCGGGGACTGAGACGGTGTCGATGAAGGAGCCGGGGTCGGGGTCGGCGTCAGCGACAGAGCTGATGAAGGCGCCGGCGACAGAGCCGGGGCCGGCGTCGGGGACGACGTCACAGCAAGGGACAGGGCAAGGGACAGAGCCGATGAAGGGGCCGGCGTCAAAGCTGGGGCCGGCGCAAGGGATGAAGCTAGAGACGGCTGCTGCTCTCGGAACTGGAAGTGACGCTGCTGTTCTGGGAACTGGAGGCGGCGGCGGCGCTGCTGCTCCGCTGGGAACTGGAGGCGGCGGCGGCGGTGGCGCTGCTGCTCCTCTGGGAACTGCAGGCAGTGCAACAGGACCTCACTCTGGGGCCTCCAGGCCCCTGGTTCACCTGCTCCGCTGATCCGCTCTCAACATCTGGTGCTGTCAGACGGCCAACAGCAGGGCCTCATAGCTCCAAGCTCCTCTGTGCTCAGTCTCCATGAATCTCTCCTGGTCTTTGGTGGCATCCTGCAGGTCCTCCAGAAATTTGACCCTTTTGTGTTTATTTTCTCCACCAGGAGTCAAAGTTCTCATCTCCACACATGAAAGCCGGAGAAAGATGAAAGCAAAACCAGACTTTACTTCCAGGGATTAATTCTTTAGTAACTGACTGAGAAATGTGTTTCTACAGAGTTTGGTCTCACTGCCCACGATGAAGAGCTGAGATGTTTCCTTCAGAGCAGGAAGCTGGTGGGAAGACTTTGGTCCTTCTCCACTGATGAAGACTGTTGGAGTTTCTCTGAGACTCTGATGGAGGAGGCCTGAGCTGAGTGGTCTGTTTGTCTGAGTAAACAACAGAACCTTCTCATGGTTCTTCTTGAAGCTGATCTCAAGGCTCCACTGGTGAGAAGACTTGAAGGAACCTTGATCTCAGAGTCAGCTGAGTCTGTTCAACTCTGGTGAGAATTGATCTTCACAGCAGTGTGGAAGAACAGGGGCCGTTTCAGAAAGCGGGTTTAGCTAAAACTCTGGGTTAATTTGTTGTGATTTAAGGCAAACTCACCGTAACGCTGAGTCAGTTACCGCGGTAACATGGACCATCCCAAATAAGCCCGACTTCCTGCTGTTCTCTAAGCCTGCAGACTGCCGGGAGAGGAAGATCCGCCCCGATTAGCCGTCTGGTGAAGCCCTGATGGGAACTTCTCTGAGCGTTACAGATTTAGTTGCACCCTCGATAGTTTATTAACAGCATTCTCAGCTCTCACGTCGCTCATGTTGTGGAATGGCTCTCAGTTAGGAGCAAATTCTTTGTGTTGGGTGTTACGGAACGTGTGGTGAGGACCCAAGCGCAGACGCAAGGCAGGTTCAGGAACAGAAAATACTCCTTTATTGGGTGTACGCGAGAGGACCGGGAAAATAAACTGAAGCTCTGCAGCCAAAACAGGAACACAAAAAACCCACAGTGGCAAACGGCGCACTGACAGGCACACACAGAGTCCAACAGGGTCAATGAGGCAAAAAATACAAAAAGGCAAACAGAGTCAAAAAAACAAACCGTCCAACAGTCTGACAAACAGACAGGCAGGCAGGCAGACCCGCGCCCTCTGCAGGGGAAGGCGGGGCAGCTCCTGTAGTTCTTAAAGGGCCGGCAGGCCGGACCCTAACATTGGGATTCTTTTTTTTTTTTCTTTTTTATGGAAGTGTCTGTCAGGGCGAGTGGGGGCAGGGGGGCTGTGTCTTTCCTGATGTCCACAATCATCTCCACTGTCTTCTGTGCGTTGAGCTCCAGGTTGTTGCTGCTGCACCAGGACACCAGCCGGTCCACCTCCCACCTGTTGGCAGACTCATCACCGTTGGAGATGAACCCAATGAGGGTGGTGTCGTCCACAAACTTAATCAGTTGATGTAGCAGGAGAAGAAGAGCAGGAGAGAAAGTACACAGCCCTGTGGAGCCCTGTGCTTATAGTCCGAGCGCCTGAGACATTCTTCCACAGCTGCACACACTGCCTCCGGTCTGTCAGGAAGTCAGTGCTCCACCTGCAGATGGAGTCAGGCATGTTGAGCTGAGAGAGCTTGTCTTGGAGCAGGGCAGGGAGGATGGTGTTGCAGAGCTGAAGTGTTAGGGAACGTGCGTGGTGAGGACCCAAATGCAGACACGACGCCGGTTCAAAAAACAACCCTGTAGCAGGCAGGGGAGACATGCTGTCCTCCCGGACAATGGATCTCCACAACCTGGCCCTCCCATGAGCCGACTCCTCCACCCGGGCACGGTGGCGTTGCGCACACGCCACACATACTGCTTCCGCGATTATGGCGCCCCAGTTCAGCAGCATGGAGAGCGAGTCTGCTGGGTCCATAGCTGGCGGGATCATTCTGTTAGGGAACGTGCGTGGTGAGGACCCAAATGCAGACACGACGCCGGTTCAAAAAACAACCCTTTATTGGGTGTACGCCAGAGAAACAAGCCGCTCCTTAACAGAAGGAGACGGAGAACAAAAGAAACACCAGCCCGGAGTTTCTTAGGGCTCTGGATGTTGTAGGTCTGTCGTGGCTGACACGACTCTGCAACGTCACGTGGACATCGGGGGCGGTACCACTGGATTGGCAGACCTGGGTAGTGGTCCCTCTTTTTAAGAAGGGGGAAAGGAGGGTGTGTTCCAACTATAGGGGGATCACTCCTCAGCCTCCCTGGAAAGGTCTATTCAGGGGTACTGGAGAGAAGAGTCCTTCGGATAGTTGAACTTCAGATTCAGGAGGAGCAGTGTGGTTTTCGTCCTGGACGTGGAACAGTGGACGTGGAACTGAACAGTGGACGTGGAACTGAGCTCTATACCCTCAGAAGGGTCTTCAAGGGTGCGTGGAAGTTTGCCCAATCAGTCCACATGTGTTTTGTGGATCTGGAGAAGGCATTTGACCGTGTGCCACGGGGAGTCCTGAGGGGGGTTCTCCGTGAGTATGGGGTGTTGGGCCCCCTGATACAGGCTGTCCACTCCCTGTAGGACTGGTGTCAGAGTTTGGTCCGCATTGCCGGTAGTAAGTCGAACTCATTTCCGGTAAAGGTTGGAGTCCACCAGGGCTGCCCTTTGTCACCGATTCTGTTCATAACCTTTATGGACAGAATTTCTAGGCGCAGCCGTGGTGTTGAGGGGGTCCGGTTTGGTGGTCTCAGGACTGGTGACTATGCACCGGTCTGTTGTGGTGAAAAGAGAGCTGAGCCGAAAGGCGAAGCTCTCGATTTAATGGTCGGTCTTCTTCCTACCCTCACCTATGGTCATGAGCTTTGGGTAGTGAGAACGAGATCGCGGGTACAAGCGGCCGAAATGAGTTTCTTTCGCAGGGTGGCTGGGCTCTCCCTTAGAGATAGGGTGAGAAGCTCTGCCATCCGGGAGGAGCTCGGAGTAGAGCCGCTGCTCCTCGGAGTAGAGCCAGATGAGGTGGCTCGGGCACCTAGTAAGGATGCCTCCTGAACGCCTCCCTGGTGAGGTGTTCAGGGCACGTCCCTCCGGTAGGAGGCCCCCGGGAAGACCCAGGACATGCTGGAGGGACTATGTCTCTCGGCTGGCATGGGAACGCCTCGGGATTCGCCCGGAAGAGCTGGACGAAGTAGCTGGGGAGGGGGAAGTCTGGGCTTCCCTGCTTAGGCTGCTGCCCCCGCGACCCAACCCGGATAAGCGGTAGAAAATGGATGGATGGAATATTGCAAATAACAAAAAAGTGCCTTTGAAGCAACACTTCTGGAGCTCACCAATCCTGACTGTCTGACACAAAGACTCATTCTGAAAACTCCCATCAGTCCCCCGTGTGTCTCCATAGAACAGACTGCTTCAGGGAGGAGGAGCTGTGGAAAAGAAGCCATGAAGGAGGAGGAGCTGTAAAGTCTTTGTGTGTGGAGCTCACCACTCCTGGCTGTCTGAAACAAAGGCTCATTGTGAATAATTTTTATCAACCTCCTTTACATCTTTAAAAATACTGTTGACAGTTGAACTAGAACAGCAAATTATTTTCCCTAAATACAGAATTCGCAGTGAAGGATTATAACTTTCTATGTCATCCAGAAAGGACCCTTTAGAAGCAGTTAGCAAGTGGCGCTGAGCTTCACCCATTGCCAAGATTGCTGGCAGGACTTTCTATATAGAAGCCAGATACATTTTGTTACTTTGGTACATATACTAAAATTAGAACGATATAGAGAAGATTAGCATGGCCCCTAGAGACAACTACAGGAACGTTTTCTTTGGCTGGATCCAGTATTGATAATGAAAAAAAGAAAATGTTATTAAACATTCATTTCAGTCTCTGCAGAGACCATCAAAAATTGCCATTGCTGACTATATGGAAAGTCAGCCAGACGAGGTATTGGGTAAAGTTTTCAACCAGCAATAACCACGTCTCAGTAGGACTTAGACATAGTCTAAAGACAAAGCTCCAGCCTCCAACATCACCATGGAAGAAAAAAGAGCCCTTGCATCATTAGCAAAAGACAAGGACATGACCATTTTACCAGCTGACAAAGGTAAATGCACAGTTGTTCTCAACACCACAGATTACCACAACAAAATACTCCTGAGCGACACTAACACATACGAGAAACTCAAACGGGACCCCACCAGCTCATACAAGAAGAAGGTAGTAGATCTTCTCCTGAAATTGGAAAAGGAACAAGCCATTGACAGACCACAATACTACCGTTTATATCCAGGAGAAGCCATCCCTTGCATCTATGGATTACCCAAGATCCATAAACAAGGGACCCCTCTCAGACCAATAGTTAGTAGCATCAAATCTGTCATACAACATTTCCAAATACTTGGCCTCCATCTTGGCTCCCATGGTTGGCAACACCCCACACCACATCAGTAACTCCCAGGATTTTGCTAAAAAGGTCAGTCGTCTCAAACTACAACCTGAGGAGACCATGGTATCCTACGATGTCATTTCCCTCTTTACGTGTATCCCTACCACCGAGGCAACAGCGACCATCCACAAGCGCCTTCTAATTGACAACAACATTCCAGAGAGAACAGCCTTAACACCGACCCAAATCTGCGCCATACTGGACCTCTGTTTGAACACCACCTACTTTCAATACAGAGAGGGCTTCTACAGGCAGAAACATGGCTGTGCCATGGGTTCACCAGTGTCTCCCATAGTTGCCAATCTCTACATGGAGGAGGTTGAAAACAGAGCCCTGTCGTCTTTCACAGGAACCGTCCCAAGCCACTGGTTTAGATATGTTGATGACACCTGGGTCAAGATTAAAACAAAAGAATTGGAAGCGTTCTCAACCCACCTGAATAACACAGATGATTACATCAAATTCACCAGAGAGGACGTAAAAGAAGACAGTCTGGCCTTCTTGGACTGTGCAGTCAAGATCAAGGAGGACAGAAACCTTAGTACTGAGATCTACAGAAAACCTACACACACAGATCAGTACCTTCTTTTTGACTCACACCACCCACTGGAACATAAACTTGGTGTTATCAAAACCCTACAACATAGGGCCAAAGAAGTACCCACCACAACCCAAGGGAAGAAGAAAGAACAGGAACATCTAAAAACAGCACTCAAAACATGTGATTACTCAGACTGGGCCTTCACAAAGACCTCCAGAAAACGAGACCCCAGCAAAGAAGAGGAAAGAAATAAACGTCACAGGATTTCTATCCCCTACCTGTCTGGAGTTTCAGAAAAATTCCTAACCCTAATCCTCCAAAAATATGACATTCCAGTACAGTTCAAACCCTCCAACACACTCAGACAGAAACTGGTCCACCCAAAAGACAAGACACCAAGACACAAACAAAGCAATGTTGTCTATGCTGTACAGTGCCAGAAGGAATGCAAGGAACTGTACATTGGGGAAACCAAACAGCCCCTCCACAAACGAATGGCCCAACACACACAGACGTGCCACTTCTTCAGATCAGGACTCAGCAGTACACCTACACCTAAAAGAAAGCGGACACTCCTTTGAGGACAGTCAAGTACGTGTGCTGGCCAGAGAAGATCGCTGGTTTGAGAGCCATCCACGTCAAGTTGGAAAAACCATCTTTAAACAGAGGTAGTGGACTAAGGCACTTTCTGTCACCCACGTACAATGCAGTTCTCCACTCATTTCGTCAGCATTCCAAACATTCACGCTGTTTGACCAGACCTGGAGACTCATTAACATGTGACCCAACAGACAAAGGGGAAGCACCCCAACCGAAACTAGATGAACGACCCTGCCAACCACCCTGCCAAGGACTCTCAAGTGACCACCCGGGCCATTAACATGCCAATGGTCCACAGGGCTAT
>JABWDL010000238.1:0-15230 GCA_015343265.1 Pao palembangensis | reverse complement strand
TGCGTCTTTGCTCGTTGTGCCCGCCGGGAATCGAACCGTGGTCCCCCGTCTACCAGTCCGGTGCCTTACCAACTGAGCTATTCCGCCGGTTCATGTGCTTCATCGTCACCCGTGTACCAGTCCGGTGGCCTGTGCAACTGCTGCAACATGTCCAGGATCCAAACCACCCAGTCAAAACTTAACATAACTCTACCTTTTCAGCCGTCTTGTCTCTTATCAGATATAAAATGAAGGATTCACTGCACACAAGGTGACTGATTTGCCTCTTACGTCTTTCTGGATTCATTGTGAAAGCAAAATAAAGCATAAAATAAAAACAGAAGTCAGTTAGGTTACATAAAATTGAAAGGTAGGGCAAGTTAACATGAANTACCATTATGTGAAAAAGAAAAGGTGCTTAACAGGGGAAAAATTATCTAGTTATCTTAGTTTAGAATTAGTACAGATAAAGAGAGAAAAAGAGACAAAAACATAATTCTCACAGCCCCCTTCAATAAAAAAATACATACATGTTATGAAAATATGAGTAAATATGTTAAATTATCTTATTTTTAATCAAATATTAATATATGGTGGGAGGGCCCCCTATCGGTCATGGGTCCTTAGACTCGTCCTTATTTTCTCCCCCCTTTACGGCGCCCGTATGTGAGTTGAGTGGGTGGGTCGTTTGATGTTGCCCACATGACTTTCCTTTTGTCAGAAATTTGCAGCTATTAAAAAAGAAAAAAGATAAATGTAAATGTCACATTAAAATTTCATAATCTGCATCGCATGCACGGTAATAAAACGCTAGATTTTTTTTAACGTAAGAAAAAACTGAACACTAGAGGTCAGCAATGCTACATATTGTGCCCCGACAGTCCTCCGAAAGGTTTTTTCACATTTTTTTAAAATGTATTTTTAAATTCGTTCTCGTTTACCGCCACATGTTTGACTGATATACTTTAAATATTTTTCGCGTTATTATATTGTAACATATATTAATTTTCTGCAAAAAAAAATAGCTGTGTGCAACGACTGGTTTAGATTTATGTATTTTAGTGATATAATTTTCAATAAAAATTTGCCATGGAAATAAATGCCAAATTTGAGTTGTATGAGCTGTAAAGCTTTCAGCTGTGGAGGTGAGCAGACCTGATGCAAAGGAGTTGACGGAGGCAGACAGGAAGTCTCAAGGGTCAGGGTAGTGACTCATGGTGGGATTCAGTGATCAGTGTAACCATGGAGACACTGCAGACAACAAAATGGATCCAGAGCAGACTTGCAGTTATAAATTCCCACGATATTCGTGATCATCCATGAACTGTGCCCAACGACTCTCATCACCTCATAAATCTTTTTTTAAAAAATCTATTATCTCTTTTACTTTTTTTTTTTTTTTTTTTTAAAGGATATTGCCATTTAAAAAAATTAATCCAATATAAAAACCCTAAGTACAAAGCTATTCAGAGTGCCTGAATGTATTTATTTCAGATGGATTCTGGGATCAAACATAAAGATTTTTGCACTGCACCGCTTGCATCACTGTGAACTGATTCCTGTGTCAGGAACCATTAACAGATTACTGTAACTCTAATCTCATTTATGCAGCTAATCTGATGCTGCTGTGTGACTACAGTCAAGACTTCACTAGCAATCATACTCACCAGGACATGTGTTGCACTCATTTCCTCCACGTTTTCATTTTTGTGGCAGAGAAATGCTGACAAATAGTCAGTTTATTGACCAGCTGTTTAATTAGAGTTTGGGAAACAATACGGAAAATCATTACATCCACACTGCTTAATTAATTCCCCATGATTCGGTCACAGAGCACAGTGTGTGTGTCAAATTAGCACATCTGAATCTGTTTTAGAAGATTTGGAAAGTGTGCTTGTAAAATAATGAATTAGCATATTCTGTAATATTAGCATTTATTTTATGTTTAAATTTTTTATGAATTATCAGCAGGACAGTTATTTACACTTACATCGTTTGAGTGCATTTCACTTTAATTGTTTGCAATTAAAATATTAAGGTCAAACTGCAGGTGTATGGTCTTATTTTGTATTTGCATCACCAAAGTTCAGTATTATAATAATTAAAATACCTTAAATGCAAAACATATGAAAACATGCTTTATATTTAAATACTCTTTCAAAATGTTTGTCTTCAAGCACTGTATGAATATGATACGTGTGCATTATGCATGAATATGACAAATGAGGATATTTACTGTACACGATACAATAAAAGCAGATCTGGGATCAGCTGAGGCTGCCGGGGTTCTTCTGCTCCGCTCCGATACCTGGTGTCTCCCTTTAGCCCATCCACACACTAAGAAGCTTTCATCAGGCTGGAAGGGATCTAAATATAGACGTGGCTATGAAGTCAATAGGTTGTGTTTATCAGTCCGGTCTCATCTCAGCTATGATCAACAGACAGTAAAAGTTTGTGATTAAGTCATTTTATGTTTTTATATATAAACTAATTCGCAACATAAGTCAGTTTCATCGTCACTTCAGTTTAATTTGAAGGTTAAAACACTTTAAGTAAACCTGAAAAGCCATCCTATGACTGAAACTAGTAAATTAGTTGTTAAAAAAAAATAAAAAATGAAACTGAAAACATTGCTCAGCAGACAGGGGTCCATAATGACCAGATGGCATCAGTTGGGCCCAGGTGGGACCTTCCTCTTCCAGGGTTTGTGCCAGATACAGCGAAACTCGCCCAGTTATCAATACTGCTGCCTTCCTGCTTTCAAACCAGTTTGGCCATTCTCTCTGGAATATAGAGAACAATTGAATATCAAAAAGTCAGAATTCTCATGGAGGGGGAAATAATGAATAAAAAAAGATTAAAGAATCAGTGTGCTGATTTACCTGTAAGGTGATTTACAGTTTTTAAAAACTAAAGAGCAGCTGAATGTATGTAAATGTTGCATGCTGCCATTGTTTATATGCCACTCTGGTAGGATTGATCACTGTTCTTCTTTCCTCCCCCTCTCCTCCTCCCTCTCCCCCTCTCTTATCCTCTGCTGGAGTGAATAAACAGTGTGGAGAGCTTGCTCCAAATCAGAGGACAGTATCTTCATCGGGTGATCGCCAGCGCCGTTAGCTCCTGTAACGTGTCCTGATGGACAGCATGAACCATCAGGGTCCGTCAGGATTGTTGGGACACAAGACATCATCCTACACCAGCCAGGTGCTTCTGATGAAGTCAGAAGAACAGTCCAGAGGAACTATTGTGGGATTTGTTCTGAGCTCAGTTTGATCTCTCCTCACCGCTCATCAACACACTTCATACTCAGGTAGAATGATGATATTCACGTTGTGTTTAACACGACAGCAAGTGCAAGAGAATGTGTTTAGTCTTTAGTCAGGCAGATGCAGCAGAAAACTAAATTTAGCCAAAGTAATCTGGGAGAAAAGGATTTGAGTTAACACTGCTAAAGAAGAAACATGCTCAGCTAATAAGACTAAACAGTGTTTCCCTGTCTGTACATCAGCAGATCTGACTGTGGTACTACCTGTAAAGTTTGGAGTGTGTCTATGTACACAGTCATGTGAGTGTCTGCATGTTTAGTGTGTTTTAATGTACCGCAGATTTAGACCAAAATTAATGGTGGTTTAAAAATTAAATGGGGTTTCAATTGGAATTGTGAACCTAACTAACCTGGTTCCACATCCATCCTACTAAATAATTACTATATTAAATAATTAATGTATCAAATTTAGAAATCACTGCAAAGAAAACCGCGGAAACAATTTAGCTTTTAGTATTCTGTGAGTTTTTAAAGTATGCCCACAATATTATTAGCATTGTTGTTGTTAGAGACAACAGCGTTAGCTGGAAGCTCAGAAAGATCCCGAATGCACCACAATACTATAGAATAGATACTAGAGAGGGGTTGCCAATAATTAGTGAGAAATGGTTCACTATATTAAGAAAAAAGATGTAAAACCCTGAAACATTCACCTCTCAGCAGTTATAATCAGTTAAAGGTTGTTTTTAGAATACTGGTCGCTTATTTGTGCTGGGAGATTACTTAAAACGAATTAGTCAAATACGAGATTAATAAGGAAGTGCCGTAGAACTCCTGTTTAACATCACCTCTGTGCGGCCAGTCATAGGTCAGCGGGACCTTCAGTCGACTCCAAGTGCTGCTGTAACTTATTACGCTGGTCTTTCGATCCCAAGTGGTCACTATGGTGCATTTTGGGAGAGGTGGTGTTGGACCCTCAGAGTCCAGGATCCAGAGCACGACGATGACCATGACAAGCAGGTGAGCTCAAAGCACATCTTTAACACTGATATTGACAATGAGATCATATAAAAAGTAGTAATAGCTGTGACGGAATGACAACTCTGCTTTTGTAATCTGATGGATTGCTGTCGTTCTTTTATCGATTCTAGCAAAGGCCCGTGGCCTCTGGCAGCGCGAAACACAAATAGCTGCAACAACAACGACGGGTAAGGAGATACACCACACAGCCCTGTTTTACAGGTAGACAGTAACGCTGTACCGACTACATTTAAACCCAGAAGAACAGTCAGCTTGCCTGACAAATTCTACATATATTCTGAACATTTCATTATCATAAAAAAGTGGGCATTTAAGCGTAAACGGTGAGGTCGTCAGTTATTGGCGACGACTTGAACCTGAAAGGCCTCCAGCAGGAGCCCTCAGGTCAGCCGCCTGAGGCCCAACAGACACCAGGACCTTCTCCTGAGATGCATCTTTAATTTTGTCATAATGTTTTTTTTTGAAGGTTACAATAATTAAGGGCTTCTTCTCATTGAACTTTAATTTTTGTTGTTGACAGTTACTTTGTCTATGCAATAATTTAAGTCAAGGTAAATATTCACACATTGATCTGTGCTGGATTTGCTGTATGTTTTTTTTTTTTTTTTTACTTTTTTTTTTTTTTACATGAAAAAAACACTTTGAGCTGCAATTCTGTCTGAAATGCATTACAAAGACCGTTATTACTAGAGTGATTTAGGTTTCCATTATCAGGGTTAACACATATATTCCTGTAATACCTGTAGCTCTTTTGAGAGTCTCACTCTCAGCCTCTCTCACCACAATTGGAAGTCAGAAAAGCTAGTTTTATTAGTTGTGGTGTATCGGCCACCTGCAGCTGCTTACACACAGTTCCTGGCTGAGATTTCCTATCCAGTTTAGTGGTCAGTACAGATAAAGTCATTATAGTGGGTGATTTTAACATCCATATGGATGATGATACTGACAGTCTTAAGACGGCGTTTAACTCACTGATAGATGCAGTAGGTTTCTCTCAGTTAGCAAATGAACCGACGCACTGTCATAATCACACTCTGGATCTGGTTCTCACCTATGGTCTAGAAACTGAGAACCTGGTAGTTGTTCCCCAAACCCCCTCCTCTCAGACCACTCACTTATAGCCTTTGACTTCACTCTAGCAGACCGAGCAGCACATGACAGGAAGGTTTACTACAGCAGGTGTCTCTCTGAAGATACCAGAGACAGATTTGTAGCTGAAATTGCAGCGGTGCCCCCTCTAGCGCCTCCTACTGGTGCAACAGATCATTCTGATCTAAATGTTACTCCTGCAGATACTGACTACTTTGTCAATGTCACTGCAGCCACACTGCGTATAGTTTTAGATTCGGTTGAACCACTGAAGAGAAGGTTCACACACCTTAGAAGACTGGCTCCGTGGTATAACACACATATCCGAACTCTTAAGCAGGCGTCAAGACGGATGGAGAGGAAGTGGTATTCAGCCAGATCAGCTGATTCCCAAAGCGCCTGGAAAGACAGTTTACTAACATATAAGAAGGCCCTCCGTAAAGCTAGAACAGCTTACTACACTTCATTAATAGATGTAAACAAGAACAACCCGCATTTTCTGTTTAACACCATAGCCAGGTTGACAAAGAGTCACAGCTCGGTTGAGCCTTCTATTCCTGCAGCTCTTAGCAGTGAAGACTTTATGAGTTTCTTCACCAATAAAATCACTAACATTAGAGAAAAGATCGATCAAGGCTGCTCCATGACACCTGATGAGCTGCCCTTGTTAGCAACCCCGTCTAGTCCTCATCCACCTCTGGACAGCTTCCTGCCCATAGATCTCCCTGAGCTGACCTCCAGCATTAATGGATCTAAACCAACCACATGTCTCCTGGACCCCATCCCAACTAAGCTTTTCAAGGATGTCTTTCCTCTGATTGGGGCGTCAGTATTAGATCAGATCAATCTATCTTTGACTACAGGTTATGTACCTCAGGCATTTAAAACTGCTATTATCAGACCTTTCCTTAAAAAACCTTCACTTGACCCAGGCGTCTTAGCAAATTATAGACCGATATCCAACGTCCCATTCATCTCTAAGATACTTGAGAGGCTGGTTGTTAGTCAGCTAACCGATCACCTAAACAGGAATAGTCTATTTGAAGTGTTTCAGTCTGGTTTTAGAGCTCATCATAGCACAGAAACAGCACTGGTTAAAGTCACTAATGACCTCCTCATGGCATCAGACTGTGGACTTATTTCCATACTGGTTTTACTGGACCTCAGTGCTGCCTTTGATCCTGTAGATGACAGCATTTTATTACAAAGGCTACAACATGAGATTAGGATCACAGGGACAGCTCTAGACTGGTTTAAATCTTATCTACCAGATCGATTTCATTTTGTTCATGTTAATGATGCTTCCTCTGAGTGTACAAAGGTTCATCATGGTGTTCCACAGGGTTCAGTGCTTGGGCCAATCCATTTCACTCTTTACATGCTCCCTCTAGGGAATATTATTCAGAAACACGGCATAAATTTTCATTGCTATGCTGATGATACGCAGTTGTATTTATCCATGAAATCTGATGAAACAGAGCCATTAGCCAGACTCCAGGCATGTCTCAAAGACATGAAAGATTGGATGACCTCCAATTTCCTTCTTTTAAACTCAGACAAAACTGAAGTCATTGTTCTTGGAGCTAAACATCTGAGGACTAGATTACCAGATAGCTTTCTCTCTTTGGATGGCACTACTTTGTCCTCCAGTACGGCTGCAAGGAACCTGGGAGTTATCTACGACCAGGACATGTCATTTCTCCCTCATATTAAACAGGTTTCTAGGACCGCCTTCTTTCACCTCCATAATATTGCCAAGATCAGGAGCATCCTGTCACAGAGTGATGCTGAAAAACTGGTCCATGCTTTTGTTACTTCTAGACTGGACTACTGCAACTCATTACTGTCAGGATGTCCAAATTATTCCATTAAAAACCTGCAGCTGATCCAGAATGCTGCAGCCAGAGTTCTGACAGGAATCAGCACCAGGGAGCATACTGTGGAACCAGTTACCAACCTGGGTCCAAGAGGCAGACACCACGTCTGCCTTTAAGATCAAACTTAAAACCTTTCTGTTCACTAAAGCATATAGCTAGCCTCAAACCAAGTGTGTAGGGCTGACAGATCTAGTTTAGTCAGTTTTCACAGTTATAGCTAGAATAGGCTCATCAGACTCTTATTCTTCAATTTTTAGCACAGCTATGCTGCTATAGGCCTACGCTGCTGGGGACAAACACATGATCCACTGAGCAGTTCCCCACTTCCTCAACACCAACCACTCCCTCACGTCCTCTCCTCCTTTTCTTCTTCTTTCTCCTCCTTTTATTTTCACCGGGATTATCTGGGTCCAGTCTTCCTTGTCGTTCTGTGTGTCTCCCCCCCTTCTCTCTCTCTCTCTCTCTCTCTCTTTCTCTCTCTCTTTGCAGGTTTTCCGTCTCCAGGCCTTCGTGCTGTACGGACTTTGGCCTATGGCAAACTCAGGGTCCGCTGTCGGCACCTGCCTATACTGTTCATCTCTTTATAACAACCTGCTATGCTGTATTATGTGTATATATGTCTGATATGTTTGTATTTCTATGATTGTATTTTGTCTGTATTTCTTTGGTTTTATGATTGTATCTGTTCTCCCTCTCTCTCTCTTTATTCTCTCTGTCCTGTCTCCCTCTTTTATTTCTCCTTTACCCAGCCAACTTTCAGCAGGATGGTTCCCCCTTGTAAGCCTGGTCCTGCTCAAGGTTTCTTCCTGTTAAAAGGGAGTTTTTCCCTGCCACTGTGCTTACCTGGGGGTTCAGGCTCTGGGTTTCTACCTCTGTAAAGCACTTAGAGACAATTTTATTGTAAAAGGTGCTATATAAATAAAATTGAATTGAATTGAATTGAATATCTCTCCAGTTTTAGCTTCTCTTCACTGGCTTCCAGTGAAATTTAGAATAGACTTTAAGATTTTCCTTCTAACATATAAAGCTCTCAATGGACTATCTCCATCATACCTGCAAGATCTCATAGTTCCGTATATTCCTAAAAGAACAATCAGATCACAGAGTGCAGGTTTACTTGTAGTTCCTAGAATTCATCATAATAGACTGGGAGGACGAGCTTTTAGCTATCGGGCAGCTTTACTGTCGAACCAGTTACCAACCTGGGTCCAAGAGGCAGACACCACGTCTGCCTTTAAGATCAAACTGAAAACCTTTCTGTTCAGTAAAGCATATAGCTAGCCTCAAACAAAGTGTGTAGGGCTGATAGATCTACTTTAGTCAGTTTTCACAGCTACAGCTAGAATAGGCTCATCAGACTCTTATTCTTCAATTTTTAGCACAGCTATGCTGCTATAGGCCTACGCTGCTGGGGACAAACACATGATCCACTGAGCAGTTCCCCACTTCCTCAACACCAACCACTCCCTCACGTCCTCTCCTCCTTTTCTTCTTCTTTCTCCTCCTTTTATTTTCACCGGGATTATCTGAGTCCAGTCTTCCTTGCCGTTCTGTGTGTCTCTCCCCCCTTCTCTCCCTCTCTCTCTCTTTCTCTTTGCAGGTCTTCCGTCTCCAGGCCTTCGTGCTGTACAGACCTCAGCTGCTGGCAAACTCAGGGTCCGCTGTCGGCACCTGCCTATACTGTTCATCTCTTTATAACAACCTGCTATGCTGTATTATGTGTATATATGTCTGATATGTTTGTATTTCTATGATTGTATTTTGTTTGTATTTCTTTGGTTTTATGATTGTATCTGTTCTCCCTCTCTCTTTCTCTTTATTCTCTCTGTCCTGTCTCCCTCTTTTATTCCTCCTTTACCCAGCTGACTTTCAGCAGGATGGTTCCCCCTTGTAAGCCTGGTCCTGCTCAAGGTTTCTTCCTGTTAAAAGGGAGTTTTTCCTTGCCACTGTGCTTACCTGGGGGTTCAGGCTCTGGGTTTCTACCTCTGTAAAGCACCTAGAGACAATTTTATTGTAAAAGGTGCTATATAAATAAAATTGAATTGAATTGAATTAATATACCATTTTTGATGGGTAACTTACCTGCCTGTCTGGATCTTCATAGGAAAAAGGATGACAAGAAGGATGACAAGAAAGACGACAAGAAAGCGGACAAGAAGGATGACAAGAAAGATGACAAGAAAGACGAAAAGAAGGATGACAAGAAGGATGCAAAAAAAGAAGAACCGTAAGTAATAAAGCAGGTCGTCCCACGGGGAGCAGCAAACGGGTTGAAATTGAGAAAAGTGTGATCTACATGTGTTTTAAATAAACCATTTTGGAGTTGGTCTAAGTTCTTCGACCTTTAACAGAGAAGACGGCACGTACCCACAGATGATACCGCTGCCAGGAACTGATCATTAAACAATGTCTGATATTTTCTACACCAGTTAAAACACCTTTTTCCCAATAATTCCATATGTCTGTATGCTGGTGTGCCCGTCTGTACCCGTATATACGATATATTTTGACTCCTGCTGTACTGTTTTGTCCCACAGAAAAGAGGTGTGGATCATGGACCCTGCCACAGACACTTACTATTACTGGCTGTGCATAGTATCACTTTCAGTGTTCTACAACTTGATTTTCCTGGTGGCCAGGTTTGAAACGCGATACTTTCACTTTCCAAACTTTAGCGTTGTTCTTCCAGTAGTCACGGTTACCTGTTTTTGCTTCTTTCAGGGCTTGTTTTAACGAACTGCAGTACACAAACAGAGTACTGTGGTTATCTCTAGATCACACCTCAGACCTCCTCTATTACATAGATACGTTTGTAAGAGCCCGGACAGGTGGGTGACAGAGTTTTCCTCATTATCAATAGTGCTTGAATACTGAGTACATCCTCACAATAATCCCCCACTTGTGTGTCCAACAGGGTTTCTGGAGCAAGGGCTTCTTGTGAAGGACGAAAAGGTCCTGAAAGAAAAGTACATTAAGACACAACAGTTCAAACTGGACATTTTATCAATAATTCCCACTGATATTGTATTCCTCTACATCGGAATCGACAATCCAGAGTGGAGGTTCAACCGTCTTTTCAGGTTGCCCCGACTTTTCGAGTTTTTTGATCGGACTGAAACCCGAACCAATTTCCCCAACATTTTCCGCATTGCTAATCTGGTGCTTTACATCATCATCATCATCCACTGGAACGGCTGCCTGTATTTTGCCATTTCCAAGATGCTCGGTTTCGGCTCCGACACCTGGGTGTATCCCGGGCCCAAGAAGAATCCTGAGTTTGCCACTCTGACCAGGCAGTACATCTATAGCTTTTACTGGTCCACCCTGACCCTCACCACAATCGGCGAGACACCGCCCCCAGTCCGTGATATCGAATACTTTTTCGTGGTGGCGGACTTCCTCACGGGAGTTCTGATCTTCGCTACGATCGTAGGCAACGTCGGCGCCATGATTTCCAACATGAATGCAGCACGCGTGGAGTTCCAGGCTAAGATTGACTCCATCAAGCAGTACATGCAGTTCAGGAAGGTGAGCAAAGCCCTGGAAGCCAGGGTGGTGAAGTGGTTCGATTACCTGTGGACGGAGGACAAAACCTGCGACGAGAAACAGGTGCTGAGAAACCTACCGGACAAGCTGAAGGCCGAGATCGCCATCAACGTGCATTTGGAAACTTTGAGGAAAGTTCGCATCTTTCAAGACTGCGAGGCTGGACTGCTCATCGAGTTGGTCCTGAAGCTGCAGCCTCAGGTGTTCAGCCCCGGCGACTACATTTGTAAAAAGGGAGACATCGGCAAGGAAATGTATATCATCAAAGAAGGAAAACTAGCTGTAGTGGCAGATGACGGAGTTACGCAGTTTGTGGTCCTCAGCGATGGGGCATACTTTGGAGAAATTAGCATCCTGGGAATCAAGGGGAGTAAAGCAGGGAACCGAAGAACAGCCAACATCCGGAGTGTAGGGTACTCTGATCTATTTGCCCTGTCCAAAGAAGACCTAATGGAGGCCCTCATCGAGTATCCAGATGCCAAATACGCATTGGAAGACAAGGGAAGATCTATTCTGATGAAAGATAATCTAATAGATGAGTCACTGATGGCTGCCACTGATGCCAAGGACATGGAGGATAAAGTTAACAAGGTCGAAAGCACCCTTGAGGTCATGGCGACCAAATTTCGAAAGCTGCTGAGCCAATACGAATCGTCCCAGCGCAAACTGCAACAAAGGCTCAGGAACCTGTCAAACGAGGTCCAAATTCTGCAATCAGATGAGTAAGACTAATGAGCGGCAGTCAAACGAGAACGACGTACTTATGAAATACATATTTTTTTGCGGAAGAGAGGCATTAAAAATCAGTTTGATATCACGTTAGATCAGTTCGATATTTGCACTTTTCATGAAGCCATCTGAATTGTACATTTTTAAAAATAATAAAGAAAAGCTCCACCACTGACCTCAGAAATATACCAATACCACAATCTGTTCCTTTCCTTACAGTAAAAGTACTTCTAAACTTTTACTGTATATATATATGTATATACATATATTTGTAGTTTTTTTCCCCCATTTTATATGTAATATTTCAATTGTAATATTACCAGAAGAGGTCTTACGAGAAATGAATTGATTTGTAAATGTAATCTAATATTCAGTTTAACATTAAATCATTGTATTAAATATTTCCTGTTATTAAATATAATTATTGTCCCTCAGACAGCAAGTGAGCTACATTAATTTGCATTCAGGATCATGGTCTTGACTTCATGGTCATGTTATGTTATTTTTAGGTTTTTGAGACTATTAAAGTTGGATGGACTTCTACGGAATTGGTGTCTCTGGACTGCACACACTTAGGCTGCCTTTTTTGAAGATGTGGAAGTGGTAAAACAAACAAGGTTGAGGGCAATATGTAACCTACAATAAAACAGAAAAGCACTTTATGTTGTAAGAATGGGACGGACACACACACACACACATATAGTAGCAGATATTAGAGTCACCAGAATTATATGTTTTGTTAAGAACTCCACAAGTACAAACCCAAATGCAAAGACATTAATCGTTGAAAAAAGCAGTCATCTTTATTTAGCATTTTTTTTCACAACACTGGGGACTTTCAGCTTTTCATCAGTTCAGATCTTGAAAATGAGCCCCCCCTTTCTACAGGCTCTGAGACTGTTTTCACATATCCAGGAAAGCAGCATCTTCAGCAATACAAGACAGAGGTACAGAGTAATGTTCCAAACAGCTGGAACCACACCTGGACTTTACCTGCACAACTCCACATGATGGACAGGGACCGCAGTGTAACGTTAGCAACGTGGGGAACTGTAATGTACATTTTAGGCACTCTTTCTACCAACTCCAATTAACATTAACAAAAAAAAAAAAAAAAAAAAAAAAAAAAAAAAAAAAAAAAAAAAAAAGATTCTTTAACTTAACCCCCCACTAACACCACCACCAAGTTTGGCTGAAAGCTTTTTAAGAAAGAAAAAAAAAAGCCTCTGAGGTTGCTGTGTACCACTGTGATGTATCTGCATCTCGTCTTGCTGATGGGAAATGAATGTAAATTTTTGTCCTACCAGCCAATTTGTGACATTGGTTTTGCAGTTTTAGCCAACTGTGTTTGAATTAGATTTAAGGATCCAGTCAACAATATTCTGGAACAGGCGGGAACATCATTTTCAGAGAAATGAGATGCCTCTGGGAAGGTAAATACAGAGGTCAGACAGATTAGAATCAGTTAAAATGTTTGTACCAGAGAATAACTAAGATTATCACACAAGATTCGGATATTTACTGCCAATTTTGACTGACTACATAAGATGCATTGCGTTATCATACAATCATCTTTTACCATTTTGGATCCATCCGTCCCACAGTGATCTTATATGCTGTACCACTTCTGTGCTACAATGTTGCTGTCAAAGAATTGCACATTCGGACTTAGCAACTAGTCACATCTTTGGGTTTCTAATCAGAGGAAAGGATGTTGAAAATGAGGGGGGGAAGAGAGAGAGAGAAGCCTATCTGCGTTCAAAGCTTTTCTCTGGTGTTGGAGCTGAATGTCCTTGTT
Source organism: Pao palembangensis (assembly GCA_015343265.1). Classification (NCBI taxonomy): domain Eukaryota; kingdom Metazoa; phylum Chordata; class Actinopteri; order Tetraodontiformes; family Tetraodontidae; genus Pao; species Pao palembangensis. The sequence continues at coordinate 1,906 of JABWDL010000238.1, read as the reverse complement.
AATCAGTCTCAGGCTGCCTAGCATCCAGATGCCAATAGCGGTTTTAGCGGCGTTTGGAAGAATGAAATAAGCACACGTCGAGTGCCAATTTTTGAGCTGTATGAACAGATGGTATAGCCGTACAGATCTTTATGTAAAGGAAAAGCTGCTAAGCAGTGTGTATGCAGACGGTTCACGAGCAATGAGATAGAAAATGTTTGATTAGTGGCGATTTATTTTTTATTCTTTTAACAGGACACTTGCCACTGACTTGCTTTAAAGTCAGTCAGCAGACTTTTGAAATGTGCTCGAGTTTGTTCAGTGTTAGTTCGGCTTGAAAAGTCAAACGTGGACACAGAGCAGGTTTATTTATCCAGTTTCAAGTTTTTTAGTACCACGCTGGAATGACTGGAAGCCAATGGAAAGAATTGAAATTTTTACTAAAGTCAGCAAATGGTTCGCAGAAAAGTCCACACTATGCAGTTGATGAGATTTAAAATAAGAACAAAAATGATCAAAAGTCCAAGATCCAAGTTGTTAAAACGTTTAAAAAAAAAAAAAAAAAAAATTGAAGAGACAACATAAGTCCTTTACAAATCCAGCCAAATCAATTCAACAGGCAGTAGAGAGGAGTAGCCTGGTCTCTGAGGAAATGTCATCACAGTTGTTGTTTATCTTTTTTTTTTGTTTTGTTTTTTTAAATCACGGTGTTGAACACCGACAGTTTCAATGGTTGAACAAGTGCAATTAGTCAAGGGTGCATTTAGCGAGTTTTCACTCATTTATATTCCAAATGAACATCAAATCTCGGTTATGTGCCCACTCTAACAGCCTATCTACAGAAACTGGACAACATATAAAGGATGGAATTTTGAGAGCACAAGCTTTGTCGGTTCTAATTCCAAGTGTTCAATCAAATGCTCCTTTCCACCGAATATTAAACAGATGTGTTTCCAACTTTCTGTTCGACAGGGAACGAGATGCTGCGCTTGCTGAATGGCACTATCGTAAATCATCAGGTTGTTTTATTGTTGTCCGTCGACGTATTTTAGATAAAAATAGACACAGGTATAACCACAGCCAAGATTGCTTTTTAGTGCACACTACAGTTATGTCTACATATCCTCATTTATACTTACTGAGACTCAGTTTGAACTAGAACGACCCAGATGTATGCAGCAAAAATGTTCTTATTAGGATTCCGATGAATTGGCACAATAGATTCGTCTCCTCGGACTCTATGACCAGTGACTAGCCTACATCCTCTAGAACGTGCACAATATAGTAGCCTTCCAACTGCACTGATATATAAATACTGTTTTTATTTAGAATCAACACAGGAAGACATGGAAATAAAATGCTTCAAACAATCATGGCAACCTGTGGCCGGAAAAACAAACATTCAGAGAATGTCTAAGTGCACTTTCACAGCTCTGACGAAATTTTAATCCGATCTGTACCCTCCCCTGGTTTCTCTTCCAATATGTAGAGGGGAAAAAAACAAAACAGAATAAATGATATTTCATAATGTGTAATGACAGTAAATTTCAAAATGTGTAGCTGAAATAAAACAGCAGAAAGACTAATTGCTGCGGATGATCATAGAAGTCATTCGTTGGGGAATTGAGGGAAAGTCAAATTGTTTCTGACAGCGTTGAAAAATTCAAAGCTATAACAACTTTTTTTGTTCAATAAAATCCAATTATTTGCTAAACTGTAAATGCATCTGCCTAAATGGACATAGTAAGAGTAACAACCCTCTTTTCCCCAAGTGGAGTAGCTAGAGTAGCTATCACAGCAGACAGGCATGAAAAAGAACCTAGTTTATCCTTTAAATAAATAAGGAAATGAACCTCTCTGTACATAGAAAAAAGATGAGAAGGCTGTGGTACATTCACATGATGTAATGAACAAGTGTGTGTTTCGG
>JABWDL010000237.1:0-18934 GCA_015343265.1 Pao palembangensis | reverse complement strand
GAGAGTGAGTGCGCTAGCCAGCATGGCACCCCCACTGAGGAAGAACATGGCTGTGTAGCTTCCTGTGACATCAACCAACCAACCTGCAAGAAGAACAGGTGCTGGCTTCCCACCAGGGCGGATGTCACCACGGGGATTAGGGCCACATAGGCACCGTCAAAGTAACCCGTAAAGAACAGCAAAGGGCACGAGGAGTGGGAAAGTCTGCAGCAATGTCACAAAGAGGCAGCAGAGGCCTTCCATCATCACAGAGGGTAACATCCCAAACGGTAGGACACAGGTAGACTACACCTTGTGTAGATGGTGTAATCTGAAGGAGATCACTGACTACAAAGTAGTGGTAGGTGAGAGTGTAGCCTGACAGCATAGGATGGTGGTGTGTAGGATGACTCTGGTGGTGAGGGAGAGGAAGAGGGCAAAGGCAGAGCAGAGGACAAAATGGTGGAAGCTGAAAAAGGAAGAGCGTTGCATAACTTTTAGGAAGGAGTTGAGACAGACTCTGGGTGGTCAGGAGGTGCTTCCAGATGACTGAACAACTACAGCTAATGTGATCAGGGAGACAGGTAGGAGAGTACTTGGTGTGTCATCTGGAAGGAAAGTAGATAATTCAATTCAATTTTATTTATATACCACCTTTTACAATGAATTTGTCTCTAGGTGCTTTATGATACACCTGTGGAGGTATGGAAGTGTCTAGGAGAGGTGGCAGTAGAGTTTCTGACTGGGTTGTTTAACAGCATCTTAGATAGTGAGAAGATGCCTGAGGAATGCAGGAGAAGTGTGCTGGTGCCCATTTTTAAGAACAAAAGGAGATGTGCAGAGTTGTGGCAGCTACAGAGGAAAAAAGATGATGAGCCATACAATGAAGTTATAGGATGAGTAGTTGAAGCTAGACTAAGGGCACACGTGAGTATTTGTGATCAGCAGTATGGTTTCATGCCAAAAAAAGAGAACCACAGATGCAGTATTTGCTTTGAGGATGTTGATAGAGAAGTACAGGGAAGGTCGGAGGGAGCTGCATTGTGTCTTTGTAGATCTGGAGAAAGCTGATGACAGGGTGCCCAGAGAGGAACTGTGGTATTGTATGAGGAAGTCTGGAGTGGCAGAGAAGTATGTTAGAGCGGTGAAGGGCATGTACGAGGACTGTAAGACAGTGGTGAGGTGTGCTGTAGGCGTGACAGAGGAGTTCCGGGTGGAGGTGGGACTGCATCAGGGATCAGCTCTGAGCCCCTTCTTGTTCGCTATGGTGATGGACAGGCTGACAGACGAGCTTAGACAGGAATCTCCATGGGCTATGATGTTTGCAGATGACATTGTGATATGTAGTGAGAGCAGGGAACAGGTGGAGGAGAAGCTTGCGGGGTGGAGGTTTGCCCTGGAAAGTAGAGGAATGAAGGTCAGTCGCAGCAAGACGGAGTAAATGTGTGTGAATGAGAGAGGCCCAAGTGGAAGACTGAGGCTACAGGGAGCAGAGATAAAGAAGGTGGAGGATTTTAGGTACTTAGGGTCCAGAGCAATGGAGAGAGTGGAAAAGAGGTGAAGAAGCGTGTGCAGGTAGGCTGGAACGGGTGGAGAAAAGTGTCAGGTGTGATGTGCGATAGAAGAGATTCAGCTAAAATGAAATGATAGGAAAGGGAAGGGAAGGGAAGGGGCGGCACGGTGGTGCAGCACTGTCGCCTCACAGCAAGAAGGTTTGGGGTTCCAATCTCAGCTCTGGTCTTTCTGTGAGGAGTTAGCATGTTCTCCCTGTGCATGTGTGGGTTTTCTCCGGGCACTCTGGTTTCCTCCCACAGTCCAAAGACACGCTCGTTAGGTGAACTGACCAGTCTAAATTGACCGCAGGTGTGAGTGTGTGAGTGCTTGTCTGTCTCTGTGTTAGCCCTGCGATAGGCTGACAGCTGGGATAGGCTCCAGCAGACCCCTGAGACCCAAGTGTGGATAAAGCAGGTACAGAAAATGGATGGATGGATGGATGAAAGGAAAGGTGTACAAAACTGTGGTGAGACCAGCGATGTTGCTTGGTCTAGAGACAGTGCCACTGAGGAAAAGGCTGGAGGCAGAGATGAAGATGCTGAGGTTCTCTTTGGGAGTGACCAGGATGGACAGGATCAGGAATGAGGACATCAGAGAAACAGCACATGTTAGAGGTTTTGGAGATAAAGTCACAGAGGCCAGACTGAGATAGTTTGGACGTGTCCAGAGGAGAGATAGTGAATATATTGGTAGAAGGATGCTGAGTTTTGAACTGCCAGGCAGGAGGCCTAGAGGAAGACCAAAGAGGTTTATGGATGTAGTGAAAGAGGACATGAAGGTAGTTGGTGTGAGAGAAGAGGATGCAGAGGACAGGGTTAGATGGAGGCAACTGATTCACTGTGGCAACCCCTGAAAGGAAAAGCTGAAAGGAAAAGAAGAAGAAGAAGAAGACCCAACCAGATCTGAAAAACCCAACTAGTAAAATTTTATACATGGCTAAAATGGTGTTTAAAACAATGAAACCGGTCAAGGCGGGCTAAAATGACCATGTCATCTCTGGAGTGGCACCTCCACAGGGTGGCTGGGCTCTCCCTTAGAGACAGGGGGAGGAGCTCTGCCATCCGGGAGGAGATCGGAGTAGAGCCGCTGCTCCTCCGCTTTGAGAGGAGCCAGATGAGGTGGCTCGGGCACCTAGTCAGGATGCCTCCCGGACGCCTCCCTGGTGAGGTGTTCAGGGCACGTCCCTCCGGTAGGAGGCCCCCGGGAAGACCCAGGACACGCTGGAGGGACTATGTCTCTTGGCTGGCCTGGGAACGCCTCGGGATCCCCCCGGAAAAGCTGGACGAAGTAGCTGGGGAGAGGGAAGTCTGGGCTTCCCTGCTTAGGCTGCTGCCTAAGCACCCCGACCCCGGATAAGCGGAAGAAGATGGATGGATGGATGGATGGATCTCTGTAGTGGGACCATGTGTACTGTCAGCAGCCTGCGTGCATCCTCCTCCATACATCCACCAGGCCGTGGCAGAAGACCAGCTGCCTCAGAGAATGCTGGGAAGCTGTATGAGGCTCTGCATGGTTACTGCCCCGTCTTCAGTACAGTTAAAATCACCTCCTAAAAACAGGTCAACTGAAGTCCCCTGGTTCTGTAGCTTGCTGCTGACTGTTTCTAAGAAGAGCTTCCTCTCTACACCATCGTTTGGAGCATAAATTCATATAAACAATATTAAACCCGTTAAAACCAGCTTCTAAAAGCAGAAACCTCCCAGGTCTGTTCCCCACCTGTCTGCCTCTCACCACCACCTGCTCTTCATTTAACATCTTTTCCTGCCTAACAACTAACATGCTCTGTTCTTCTTGAACGTGACCAGTCTCACCCTCTTGCTAATTTATTTCCCCTGTCTGAGCCTCCCACTCATCTGCATATCCCACAGCACTCACACCAGGGGAGGGGGAGGGGGAGACGCCGACACCGACACCGGCCATCTCCGCAGCTGCGGCAGTAGCCGCTCGGCTTAATGCAACGCGGGGCTTCGCACACGGGCCACACCATCCTGGCCTGGCTTCTCAGCGGTGGTGTTGGCTTGGAGCGGACACATTTTAATAATGTGTCCTTCCCCACAGTCTAAACATTTCATGGAGACAAAAAGCAGGTAGTCGAACTCTTCACCCTCCTGCTCAGGGGTGTCAAACTCATTTTAGCTCAGGGGCCACATAGAGGAAAATCTATTCCCAAGTAGGCCAGACCGGCAAAATCATGGTATATAACTTAAAAAAACAACTTCAGATTGTTTTCTTTGTTTTAATACTGTCCAAAATAGTGCAAACATAACATCACTATTAATCATAAAACACTTCAAGTTATTTGGAAATTCTAAGGGCAAAGAACACACAATGTCTCAGTGATTCACAGACCCAGAACAGTATCACAGAACTATATCAGGGTGTCATTTCTCAGGCAGACATGTAAATAAAAATAATAAATTCCTGTTGCCCAAACAAGTGCAAGAACCACAGGGTCACAAATCATGAATAGGTTAAATTTACAAATAAATTCAAAACAATAGCACTTTAACATATAAACATAAAGCTGTAGCATGAAGTCAGTGTAGCCAAAATAGTGCAAACATAACATCACTATTAATTATAAATCATTTCAAGTTATTTGAAAATTCTGAGGACAAAGAACAAACACACAATGCCTCAGTGATTCACAAAACTGTTTCGCATCATATAACGAAATAAAGGTGTCTCATGCAGCACTTTAAGTGGGGTTGCATTGTTTATTTGGCTCCTGATACCTGGCATCTTTTAGCTTTCACCAGCGCATCAATATCAGGCGTCACATTCCGAGTGACAGCCAGCTTCAGGATGTGATTCAAGTGGCTGTGCGTGAGCCTTGAGCGCAGCCTTGTTTTATTAATGCTCATTACAGAGAAAACCTGTTCACAAAGATATGTGGTTCCAAACATGAACAACAGCTTTGCAGCGAGGGATGTCAAGTTGGGGTAACCTGGCAAGAGGTTCTGATAAAATGTGTCAAAGCAAGATGCGGCAAATTTGCCCTTCAAATCCGAATCACACTGCAAGCCAATTATTTCAAGTTGGATGTTGACGGGCAGATCAGAGGGATTCACGGTGAATGGCGAGCAAAAAACCTTGAAGAATTTTTCCAGTTCACCAAAAATCTGAAAACGTTGCTCAAACTCCCGTAACAGTCCCATTATTTTATCTTTGAACCGCTTCATGTCCGCGACACTCTGGGTCGCACACACACGTTTAAGACAGGAGAAGTGAGCTGCGTCACCACCGGAGAGTCGCGTCTCCCACAGTGACAGCTTCAACTTGAAAGCGCGTATGCTGTCGTAATACTGTGTGACAACTTTGTTGCGCCCTTGCAGCTGTTTGTTCAAGTTATTCAGGTGCTCGGTAACATCCACCATAAATGTGAGGTCCTGCATCCGGTTTGCCCTTTTCTTCCATGAACTGTTTAATTTCTTCTCGTAAATCATAGAAACGCCTCAGCACAGCACCTCGGCTTAACCACCTTACCTCAGTGTGGTATGGCAAGCCATAGATGTGGTCTTTCTCTCTGAGAAGGCTGTCAAACTGACAGTGATTCAGGCTTCTGGATCGGATGAAATTCACCGTTTGAATGACCACCTTCATGACGTTACCCATGTTTAATGACTTGCAACACAAAGCCTCCTGGTGCAAAATACAGTGAAAAGTCCAAAAATCAGGTCCTCCATTTGCAGATCGCACTCTCTCTTTGAACTTTGTCACAACACCTGCTTTTCTCCCGATTATTGAGGGCGCACCATCCGTAGCGAGACTGACAGCGCGGGACCAGTCCACTCAGACCCTGTCCAGGGCGCCGACGAGTGCGGTGAAAATATCATCGGATGTCGTTGTACCTGACATTGGTACCATCTCCATGAACTCTTCGGTGACAGTCAATGTGTCATCATCTCCGCGGATGAAAATGGCCAGTTGTGCAACATCTGTAATGTCCGTGCTTTCATCAATTGCAACTGAAAAAGCAATAAAAGCCTTTACTTTGTTTTTTAACTGGCTGTCCAAATCCACTGAAAGATCGGAAATCCTGTCTGCGATGGTGTTTCTTGTCAGGCTGATATTTGCAAAAGCCTGTCGCTTTTCAGGGCACAAGATCTCTACTGCCTTCACCATGCATGTTTTTTATGAATTTGCCCTCACTGTATGGTTTTGAAGCCACCGCCATTTCGTTAGCAATGAGGTAACTAGCTTTGACCGCAGCGTCACTGATATCTCGGCTGTGAGTAAAAATAGACTGCTGTTTCTTCAGACCCGACAATAGTTCATCCACCTTCTCTTTTCTCCGCTGTCCTTGGAAGTTATATTTGGCATGAAAACTCACATAGTGGCGACGAAGGTTATATTCTTTCAACACTGCAACATGTTGTGAACACAACAAACATACTGCTTTCCCATTCACTTCCGTGAAAAAATAGGAGGATGACCATCTTTCTTGAAACACTGCACTCGGTGTCCACTTTTCTCTTTTTTGACAGCGACATTTTGGGGCAATAACGTAGAAGCAGTAATAAATCGCGGGGGCGAGCAAAACACAAAACAACTCATCCGATCGGACCTACTTGCTCTGCCCCGGTATAAACAGATTGCTTGCTTAACACAAGTGCTATTGCACCACCAAGTGGACGCATTTAAAACAGCAGTTAAAATTTTTTGAAAAATTGCAGCTCATTTTTATACTTTACATAATCATCTCTCGGGCCGGATTAAACCCTTTTGCGGGCCTGATCCGGCCCGCGGGCCGTACGTTGACACCTCTGATTTATATGTTTGTAAATCTGATTGTGATGTCGTCAGTGCCTCACCAGCTTCGAACCTCACAGCACGTTACTGGTATGTGGTGAGTAATTATTCCTCCTTCACAAGGGATCACTCCAATTCCCAGACCCATGAGTGGATCACAGATGTCAACATGTTCAGACAACATTCAGACCTTTCTTTGTATATTGTTCCATCTGAGATTCTACAAAAATAGGTTGGGTGGAGTGAGTGATGCCTTCCACCTCCACGGTGCTGAGTGCTGTTTTTGTGGCTCTGCAGTCACACAAAAATGTTACAATCTGTCTGTTTAGAGTCAAAATTTCTTTTGGTTTCACATCATAGTTCAGACAAATTCATTGTTTCTGTGTGTGTCTGAGTCTGACCTCCTGATTGGTCAGTCTTTCCACACTCTTGTTTATCACACCTGCTTCTGCAGTCTCGTGCCCAGTGTCCAACTTTACCACACTGGTAACACACATGCACTGGCCCCCACCTCTTCCTCTGCTCCTGCCTGTTCTTCGTCCTCCTCTTCTGTGTAGTGATTCTGTTTGAAAGAACCCAGTCTCTTCTTCCCCATTATTATCTTCCAACACATATATTTGTCAATTTTTGATCTTTAGTCAGATGTTGTTCTGCGTGTTTACAGTGTTGTATAAAATCTCTCAGTCTCGCTGTGCCATGATTCACCATATGTTTTGTCACAAACCTGCTTATTTTTGGTGTCAGGCCTCGTAACAGCATTTTAAGATGCTGTTCATACGGGCTGTCGTTTGTCATGTCAAATGTGACAAACTCCTGGTTTTTGTGTTGGTAGATTAATTCCAAGCCAATTTACAATTGTCCTGTATTTATTTTTCATTCTGGCATTTAAATCACCCACTCTCTTAAATCAACAGAATCATAAATCAAGTTTTTTTTAATCATTGTTTGAATTCCGGTATCCACATACACAACACAAATCTGTACCCAAATCTTTTATATAAATTCTGTTTCAACACCTTTTGTTACGGAACGTGTGGTGAGGACCAAAGCGCAGACGCAAGGCAGGTTCAGGAACAAAAAAATACTCCTTTATTGGGTGTACGCGAGAGGACCGGGAAAATAAACTGAAGCTCTGCAGCCAAAACAGGAACACAAAAAACCCACAGTGGCAAACAGCGCACTGACAGGCACACAGAGTCCAACAAGGTCAATGAGGCAAAAAATACAAAAAGGCAAACAGAGTCAAAAAGACAAACCGTCCAACAGTCTGACAAACAGACAGGCAGGCAGGCAGTGTCAAGCAGGGTCCATGAGGGAATCAAGCAGGCAGGCAATAATGCAAAAAGGCAAAACCACAAATGATCCAGCAACGGGGCCAGCTGGCAGCCTCCCCTATATCTGTCACTGATTGCCCTGATCAGTTCCAGGTGTGCAGGTGTGTCCCTGCTGGATCCTGGTGATGAGCCACAGGTACGTGGTCCCCGCTGGATCCTGGGGACCCGTGCCCTCTGCAGGGGAATGCGGGGCAGCTCCCGTAATTCTTAAAGGGCCGGCAGGCCGGACCCTAACACCTTTAGTTCTGTATCTTGCCATGAGATTAGTTAGTTCTGTTCTGCTTATCTCAAGGTCTTGTTTCAGGTGTGTAACCCCTGTCTACGGCCTTCTGCACATCTCCTTCAGTCCAGGGTCGGTAGACAAACATTGTGAGAATTTGTAATGTGCCCACTGGGTTTGGAACTTCAACCACTGGCTAAATATCTGGACCACAGGTCCTGCAGATTGTTGTGACTGCTCTGCGTTTGTTCCCTTCCAAACTTCTCCTGGTTTCCCACTTCTCAAGTCATGTCCCTCAGTCACTTTAGTTCATGTTAATTTAATGTCAACTGTGGTTTCAGGAAAAGTTAAGTCAGCCAAATTCAGATAAAAAGAATAATTTTGGGAGAGGTGTTGGAGGTGGGTAAAGAGGATGTTGGGGCTTTTGTCTTGATTCTTCATGTCCATCTCATCATCTGGTCACATTATCGTCTATGTCCGTCAGCGTGAGCACTTCTGCTTTCCCAGCTTCTCTTCTGTCTTTGCTTCTCTGCTCTTCCTCCTGTCTTTGCTTCACTTCTACCAACCAAACATGTACTCCTTCAAATCCTGACTTTTGTTTGGTTTATTTTTAGTTTTACTGTGAATATTGCAATTACACTTATCCCCATTTCACTTTCTCTTCATCTTCTAAGAACATTTCTAAGAACATAAGAACTACTTTTTGTCACTTTCATGTTTAGGAGGCCTTTCTTCTTTGGAACATTCATTTTTCATTTCATTTATTTAAAAAAATCTGTAATATTTTTCTTAACAGTGAGACTAACCACAGGTTTTATAGGCTCCTTTGTGTGTAGTGTAAAAGTGTGCTGGTGGAGTTTATTCAGTGCCTCACTCCTGTTGTTGGTGGAGCTGGGAGGGATGTGTACAGCTGCCAGCAAAATTCCCTCAGCAGGTAGAATAGTAACGGCTCTGATGGCTAGTGGTTTTTGCTGCTGTGATATTAGCAGCAGAGAGAATAAAAAGTGCGAGAGTGCATGAGGTCCAGTCCTACTTGCATTACATTGCTGATTAAGTTCACAGGTTGAGATAATTTACAGGTTGAGGTCAGAAAATCAGGTCAGGTTGAGTCCTTGTTGGAGGTTGGTATAAACTGCACTAGGAGTTGTTCAGCAGTCTGGCTGCCTGGAGAAGTAATCTCTTCTCCATTCTGGAGATGTGGGCAGGAAAGCTGCAGGATCTTCTACCTGATGGTAGTAAAGAGAAGAGTCCATGTGAGGGATGTGTAATGACCTTCAGAATGTTCCTGGCTTTGCGCAGGCAGTGGGTGTTGTAGGTGTTTGAGAGGTGGGGCAGAGAGGCTCCACTTACCATTTATGACATGGCACATTCTTTACCGCACCGTGCTAACGCTGCTGGTGTATTTTGGCAGTGTGCTTTCTGCAGCCACCTCAGAATGTACAGATGCTGCTGAGCTTTCTTCCTAATTTATTTGTTGTTTTCAGTCCAAGTGAGGTTGTCTGTGGTGTGAATGCCCAGAAACTTTGTGCTCTGAACAATCTTCCCTGCAAGATTGTTCATGCACAGTGGACTGTGGCTGGGTGGTGTCCAACTAAATTCAGTGACTATTTCCTTTGTTGTATCCATATTGAGGGATAGCTTGTTGTTATTGCACCAGTTGGTGAGCTGTGCTACCTCCTTCCTGTACTCCAGACCATAGATAGTACAGCCTTTCTATTATATTCCTGAGAACTTACATTTTAAGGCCAGTTAGCTCAGATGGTCAGAGTGTGGTGCTAATAACGCCAAGGTCATGGGTTCAACCCCCATACTGTCCCTTTGAGGCATGTCTTGTTGTTCTTGGCATGTTTGGGAGAGGGGGGTTATGTTTCTTGTTTACTTGAGTGTTTCAGATCTGTGTCACACCAAGTATTTCCACCTCCACAAATGGGAGGAAAACCAATGAATAGAGCAGACGTTTTTGAGATAGATACATTTAAAATTAACCTTATAATAATTCCTGGGTAAATAAGATCTAAACAGCACGTTGTAGCCATACAAATTCACGCATACTACCAGATTAGCACACGATACACACCTGACTGTTTGATTTTGCCTTTGCTTGTTCTTTGCCTGGTTTTTCCTGCCTTGTAATGAATGAAAGTTGTATTATTATAAACATCCTATCACAAAGTTATCTAGACGTGAGGTGCGCCTGCCTGTTTAAGATGATGAAGCACCTGGAAGTGAAGTGCCATGTGTGCTTGTGTGCCATGTGTGATGCATGACCGATAGTAAAACTTGGATGCGCAGAAAGAATTCAAGGCCTTTGCCGCCCAATTCACACTTACCCTGCTTGTCAGTTCACCATGACTGATACTGGTGTTGTCCACATTTCAACTTAAACCAGTATACTTATATAGAAGCAGTATCTATCAGGTTTTACTGAGATGTGATTGTGGCTAGTTGAGAACTTTACTCAATGCTCAGCCTGACTGATTTGTGATGTAGTACTTACTGCAATTTTTGATTGTCTCTGGAGAGACCCAACTTCATGTTTAATAAAGTTGATCCTTGTTTTCTTTGGCGCTGGTACAATTTCTTAATAGCAAAATAAAGCTTTTAATGATTCCCCTTAATGTAAACCTGTTGTAGAATTGTCTTTCATGGCCAGCCAAACATAAACGTGAATGAAGATGCAAGTTAGTAGGAAAAGAGTACAGAATGTGTGTAGGATTTTAAGGTGTGGTTTCACAAAAGGTGTCACAGGTCTAATACATTAAAGAAGGTGGGGTTTAAACCTAAAAACAACAAAAAAAAAAAACTTGTGTTGTGATGCCACAGTCACAAGGGCAAAATTTGTTTAGCTTCTGTTCTGTTTTCTTCTTATTCTTAAGACATAATTGATCATGTGTTGTACAATGACCTAAAGATGATGTCATCAAAGTTTTCTTGTGTAAAAAAAGCATCATTCACCCCTAAAAAACAGCAATTATGAAACAAGAAAGACTGAAGGTATTCAAGGTTAGCCCTGCGATAGGCTGGCGACCTATCCAGGGTGTACCCTGCCTCTCGCCCCTTGACAGCTGGGATAGGCTCCAGCAGACCCCTGCGAGCCAAAGTATGGATAAGCAGGTACAGAAAATGGATGGATGGTATTCAAGGTTATTGACACCTAATTCCCACCCTGTCCTGCTTGTCACCATGACTGATATTGGTGTTGCCCACAATCCACCTTAAACTCAGCCGATCAAACATCCATCCTTGTGCAGAGGCAGTATCATAGTCTATGAAGTTCTACTGAGACATGATTATTGCTGGTTGAAAACTTTACCCAATACCTTGCCTGGCTGACTTCCCATATAGTCAGCTATAGCAATTTTTGATGGTCTCTGCAGAGACTGCAATGGATGTTTAATGATACTTTTTTTTTTTTTTCATTATCAATAATGCAAAAGAAAACATTCCTGTAGCTGTCTCAGCAACTACAAGGAATTGGCAGAATTACTTTATTATGGGTGTCCAGACATAAAGGAGATGTAAAGATTATGTTAATATACATAAAATTTAAAGTTGTGGTTTCACATTTTGCATCATCTCATCTTTGCAGTTGAGTATGAAGAGGCCAGGATGAGAATCAGCACCTCCTAATCTGAGACCATACTTCTCTGTCGGACATGAGTGGAGTGCCTTCTCCAGCTCAGGGAGGAGATCAAGTAAATCGGGATCTTGTTTACAAGTGAGGGGAGGATAGAGCGAGAGGTTGATAGGTAGATCACTGCGGCGTCTGCAGTAATGTGAACTCTGCACCAATCCATCTTGGTAAAAAGAGACCTGAGCCAGAAGGTGAAGCTCTCGATTTACCGGTCAATCTTCGTTCCTATCTTCACCTATGGTCACGAGCTTTGGGCATTGAGCTAAAGAACAAGATCGTGGGTACAGTAGGCCGAAATGTTTTTCTTGATCAAGATACATGTTTTCAAGTATGGGTCTTTTGTATGCACCCTATAGGCACAGATGTATATCCCTTTTTGTGCCTGGGAAGCAGAAAAAGAGTTATGGGGACAAAAATTCAGAACACTTCACAAATTTGCGTGTCATCCTTGCGCCAGGGGCCATGGTAATCTTCTCTGTATCGTTCCAATTTTAGTATATGTGCTACCAACGTAACACAGTAGAATGATGGAACCAGCTTCTATATAGAAGGGTCAGTCCTGCCAGCAATCTTGGTCATGGGTGGAGCTCAGCGCCACTTGCTAACTGCTTGCTAACTGCTTCTAAAGGGTTCGTTCTGGATGGCATAGAAAGTTATAGTCCTTCACTGCGAATTCTGTATTTAGGGAAAATAATTTGCTGCTCTGGTTCAACTGTCAACAGTATTTTGAGAGATGCAAAGGAGGCTGATAAAAATTACTCATAATGAGCCTTTGTGTCAGACAGCCAGGAGTGGTGAGCTCCACACGCAAAGAGGTTACAGCTCCTCCTCCTTCATGGCTTCTTTTCCACAGCTCCTCCTCGCCGAAGCAGTCTGTTCTATGGAGACACACAGAGGACTGAGTTTTTCAGAATGAGCCTCTGTGTCAGACAGTCAGGACTGGTGAGCTCCTGATGTGTTGCTTCAAAGGCGCTTTTTTGTTATTTGTGATATTATATATTATATATTTTGATATTATTCTCTTCCGGTGTGGAGCAGAGGCCCCAGATAACCTATGACTCAAGGAGGTCAAGCTGAGCTGTTAGCAATTTGGAGACAGAACACAATAGACCAGACCATTTGCCTATGTGTACACCATGCACATGTTCAAGCTTTGTATGAACCATCAGCTGTTTTAGACATATATAATGGACTCATTATGTTTGAAAACTAATCAGAGTTGGTTATTATTATTATTATTATTATTATTATTATTCAATTCAATTCAATTCAATTTTATTTATATAGCACCTTTTACAATAAAATTGTCTCTAAGTGCTTTACAGAGGTAGAAACCCAGAGCCTGAACCCCCAGGTAAGCACAGTGGCAGGGAAAAACTCCCTTTTAACAGGAAGAAACCTTGAGCAAGACCAGGCTTACAAGGGGGAACCATCCTGATGAAAGTTGGCTGGGTAAAGGAGGAATAAAAGAGGGAGACAGGACAGAGAGAATAAAGAGAGAGAGAGGGAGATACAATCATAAAAAAACAATCATAAAACCAAAGAAATACAGACAAAATACAATCATAGAAATACAAACATATCAGACATATATACACATAATACAGCATAGCAGGTTGTTATAAAGAGATGAACAGTATAGGCAGGTGCCGACAGCGGACCCTGAGTTTGCCAGAGACCGAGGTCCGTGCAGCACGATGAATTCTGTCAACAAGTCACGTGTGTAAGGGAAGAAGTCGAATCTGAGGGTGGAGCGTTACAGCGAAGACTGGAGGAGTTGGAGCGTGAGAGAGACGGTAAAGAGATGCTGCATGATTTTAACTCAGAGAGAAATACATGCCTTCTCACTGTTTCTGTGTGTGTCAGCGCTGTTACAGCTGGTGTCAGAAAAGGACAAATGGATAGATGAGAGTTTAAGTCAGTCAGAGATGCTCAGACAAGGTTTGATCATTGGGTTTTCAATCATTTCTCTACATCCTGTTCATCCTGTGTGAGCTTCGTCAAAAATATTTTTATTAATTTTCTTTTTTTTTTGGAGAAGTCAAATGTCTGGTGAAATACACAACAAATTCAAATATTCTTCATCTGATGTGACTGGTTAATCAGTTTACCAAGAATGTGTTTGTATTAGAACTGGAGCATCTGCAGGAGGAATGGCAGAGAAGAGAGGCAGAAGAGACGGACAACAGACAGGTGGAGGTCCAGAGGTCCACGGTCAGGAGCAGAAGAGGGAGGCGGCAGCAAGAGCTGGGGGAGTCTCAACTGGTGCAGAATCTTCAGGAAGGTGCAAAAGTAAGTGTTAACTGACCAATCAGTTAATGGTCAACACTTGGTGACTTGTTGACACACATTGATTTGTCCATTAAATATCTTTTTATGTCCACAGAGAAGAGGTGGAAGAGGAGGAAGAGGTGGAAGAGGAGAGGTCTCTGTGTCACCTCCGATGTCCTGCATGCCTGAAACCAAGAACGTTACAATAAGGAAAAAGAGGAAGGTGGAGCTGGAGGTGAGGTGCGTGTGTGTAGGTTCTGTGTGTGCCTTTCAATTTGACTGTAAAGCAAGCACTCAGAGTTCAGTCCCTTTCTCACTGGAGCCAGGTTTGTTTTGGAAAATAAATCAATGAAAATCACATAATACTGACCTGGGATCTGCCCAGGACACACTGCACGGACTGTGCCAATCTTTAGCTTTGTGTATGTTTTTTTTTTTGTTTTTTTTTTTGTTTTTTTGTTTTTTAAAGGTCAGAGAGGTCAGATAAAGCAGTCTGTTTTGTATCTGTGTTTTATGGTGTAGGTGTGCGCACAGCACCTGGTGTTCAGTGAGAACAAAAGAAACCAACTGAGAGGAAACTCCAAACAGGTGAAACATGCACATTCCTATTGAGATGAGTATGTCCTGACACACCAGCTGTCTGTTAAAAACATGTCTATGCTGTCTCAGGTGTCTCCTGTGGTAATGGGGGGTGGAGCTCTGCAGATCTCTGAGGTCACTCGTGGTTCTCCATCCGTTTTGAGTAGCAGAGGTCAGTTTAAATAGTGCAGTAACATCATTCTCCAGGAGGGGGCTCTGCTGCTCTGTGTAGCGCATGCTAACTTGCTGTCAGCTCGATTTACAGTCTGTTTGTGCTCTGTCTCTACCTGCTGGTTCGTTTGCACCCGATAACATTGTCAGCTCAGTCAACTACGAAATATTTCCCACAATGACCAAAACGGGCCGAAGTCGCAGGAAGCTTTACGAGAGGGGGACTTTATCTCCACTGCTTGACTCTCCACTGGCTGTGAGGACATTTAATTTAATACTTCCTTATTTTAATTTTCTAGAGGTTTAAATTTCTAAATGTATATAACTAAGAGCTGCTGAAAAATAATTTTGCTGTGCCCTGTACAGTGACAATAAAAACCCTTGAATCCTTGAAATTTAATAAATAAATATGTCAGGACATTTCTTAAGAAGACTTGCATTTTTAAAATAAATCTCTGTACAGTTTTTCCTTTTTGTTTGTCATTTTTTGTTGTAGTTTTTTTGTTTTCGGGGTCAATAAAGAGTGGAGAGAACAGACACCGAGCTGGTCACTTCTTTAAAAATGTTTGATTTCTATGTTAAAGTTTTACCGGTGAATTTTCAATCAGCTCTTTTGACAAGAGATTAGATTTGGTTGTCAGGGTTGGACTAAGAACCATTTTATAGCTCAAGAGTGCTATGTGAAACACCTAATGTTTTACATATTTAAATAAAAATATTAATTAGCCACAATGGCCAACCAGCACTGAGATACCCCAGTGGTGGTGATGGAAGTTGACTCGGTCATGAAACTGAGTGATAGTGTGATTATCAACACTCATCCTGATTTTAGATCATGCCTTTGATCTAATTTGTTTCCTCCGAGGCCAAAAGGTGTCAGCCTAGCTGATCTCCTCTGTCGATGGCAACAATATTGTCTGTTTGTTTGGACAGGATCGGGGAAGGGGCTGGTGATTGGCTTCCTTGGCTAACCTGACACGTCTGCAGTGACGTACCCCCACAATGACAGCGAGAGTGAGTGCGCTAGCCAGCATGGCACCCCCACTGAGGAAGAACATGGCTGTGTAGCTTCCTGTGACATCAACCAACCAACCTGCAAGAAGAACAGGTGCTGGCTTCCCACCAGGGCGGATGTCACCACGGGGATTAGGGCCACATAGGCACCGTCAAAGTAACCCGTAAAGAACAGCAAAGGGCACGAGGAGTGGGAAAGTCTGCAGCAATGTCACAAAGAGGCAGCAGAGGCCTTCCATCATCACAGAGGGTAACATCCCAAACGGTAGGACACAGGTAGACTACACCTTGTGTAGATGGTGTAATCTGAAGGAGATCACTGACTACAAAGTAGTGGTAGGTGAGAGTGTAGCCTGACAGCATAGGATGGTGGTGTGTAGGATGACTCTGGTGGTGAGGGAGAGGAAGAGGGCAAAGGCAGAGCAGAGGACAAAATGGTGGAAGCTGAAAAAGGAAGAGCGTTGCATAACTTTTAGGAAGGAGTTGAGACAGACTCTGGGTGGTCAGGAGGTGCTTCCAGATGACTGAACAACTACAGCTAATGTGATCAGGGAGACAGGTAGGAGAGTACTTGGTGTGTCATCTGGAAGGAAAGTAGATAATTCAATTCAATTTTATTTATATACCACCTTTTACAATGAATTTGTCTCTAGGTGCTTTATGATACACCTGTGGAGGTATGGAAGTGTCTAGGAGAGGTGGCAGTAGAGTTTCTGACTGGGTTGTTTAACAGCATCTTAGATAGTGAGAAGATGCCTGAGGAATGCAGGAGAAGTGTGCTGGTGCCCATTTTTAAGAACAAAAGGAGATGTGCAGAGTTGTGGCAGCTACAGAGGAAAAAAGATGATGAGCCATACAATGAAGTTATAGGATGAGTAGTTGAAGCTAGACTAAGGGCACACGTGAGTATTTGTGATCAGCAGTATGGTTTCATGCCAAAAAAAGAGAACCACAGATGCAGTATTTGCTTTGAGGATGTTGATAGAGAAGTACAGGGAAGGTCGGAGGGAGCTGCATTGTGTCTTTGTAGATCTGGAGAAAGCTGATGACAGGGTGCCCAGAGAGGAACTGTGGTATTGTATGAGGAAGTCTGGAGTGGCAGAGAAGTATGTTAGAGCGGTGAAGGGCATGTACGAGGACTGTAAGACAGTGGTGAGGTGTGCTGTAGGCGTGACAGAGGAGTTCCGGGTGGAGGTGGGACTGCATCAGGGATCAGCTCTGAGCCCCTTCTTGTTCGCTATGGTGATGGACAGGCTGACAGACGAGCTTAGACAGGAATCTCCATGGGCTATGATGTTTGCAGATGACATTGTGATATGTAGTGAGAGCAGGGAACAGGTGGAGGAGAAGCTTGCGGGGTGGAGGTTTGCCCTGGAAAGTAGAGGAATGAAGGTCAGTCGCAGCAAGACGGAGTAAATGTGTGTGAATGAGAGAGGCCCAAGTGGAAGACTGAGGCTACAGGGAGCAGAGATAAAGAAGGTGGAGGATTTTAGGTACTTAGGGTCCAGAGCAATGGAGAGAGTGGAAAAGAGGTGAAGAAGCGTGTGCAGGTAGGCTGGAACGGGTGGAGAAAAGTGTCAGGTGTGATGTGCGATAGAAGAGATTCAGCTAAAATGAAATGATAGGAAAGGGAAGGGAAGGGAAGGGGCGGCACGGTGGTGCAGCACTGTCGCCTCACAGCAAGAAGGTTTGGGGTTCCAATCTCAGCTCTGGTCTTTCTGTGAGGAGTTAGCATGTTCTCCCTGTGCATGTGTGGGTTTTCTCCGGGCACTCTGGTTTCCTCCCACAGTCCAAAGACACGCTCGTTAGGTGAACTGACCAGTCTAAATTGACCGCAGGTGTGAGTGTGTGAGTGCTTGTCTGTCTCTGTGTTAGCCCTGCGATAGGCTGACAGCTGGGATAGGCTCCAGCAGACCCCTGAGACCCAAGTGTGGATAAAGCAGGTACAGAAAATGGATGGATGGATGGATGAAAGGAAAGGTGTACAAAACTGTGGTGAGACCAGCGATGTTGCTTGGTCTAGAGACAGTGCCACTGAGGAAAAGGCTGGAGGCAGAGATGAAGATGCTGAGGTTCTCTTTGGGAGTGACCAGGATGGACAGGATCAGGAATGAGGACATCAGAGAAACAGCACATGTTAGAGGTTTTGGAGATAAAGTCACAGAGGCCAGACTGAGATAGTTTGGACGTGTCCAGAGGAGAGATAGTGAATATATTGGTAGAAGGATGCTGAGTTTTGAACTGCCAGGCAGGAGGCCTAGAGGAAGACCAAAGAGGTTTATGGATGTAGTGAAAGAGGACATGAAGGTAGTTGGTGTGAGAGAAGAGGATGCAGAGGACAGGGTTAGATGGAGGCAACTGATTCACTGTGGCAACCCCTGAAAGGAAAAGCTGAAAGGAAAAGAAGAAGAAGAAGAAGACCCAACCAGATCTGAAAAACCCAACTAGTAAAATTTTATACATGGCTAAAATGGTGTTTAAAACAATGAAACCGGTCAAGGCGGGCTAAAATGACCATGTCATCTCTGGAGTGGCACCTCCACAGGGTGGCTGGGCTCTCCCTTAGAGACAGGGGGAGGAGCTCTGCCATCCGGGAGGAGATCGGAGTAGAGCCGCTGCTCCTCCGCTTTGAGAGGAGCCAGATGAGGTGGCTCGGGCACCTAGTCAGGATGCCTCCCGGACGCCTCCCTGGTGAGGTGTTCAGGGCACGTCCCTCCGGTAGGAGGCCCCCGGGAAGACCCAGGACACGCTGGAGGGACTATGTCTCTTGGCTGGCCTGGGAACGCCTCGGGATCCCCCCGGAAAAGCTGGACGAAGTAGCTGGGGAGAGGGAAGTCTGGGCTTCCCTGCTTAGGCTGCTGCCTAAGCACCCCGACCCCGGATAAGCGGAAGAAGATGGATGGATGGATGGATGGATCTCTGTAGTGGGACCATGTGTACTGTCAGCAGCCTGCGTGCATCCTCCTCCATACATCCACCAGGCCGTGGCAGAAGACCAGCTGCCTCAGAGAATGCTGGGAAGCTGTATGAGGCTCTGCATGGTTACTGCCCCGTCTTCAGTACAGTTAAAATCACCTCCTAAAAACAGGTCAACTGAAGTCCCCTGGTTCTGTAGCTTGCTGCTGACTGTTTCTAAGAAGAGCTTCCTCTCTACACCATCGTTTGGAGCATAAATTCATATAAACAATATTAAACCCGTTAAAACCAGCTTCTAAAAGCAGAAACCTCCCAGGTCTGTTCCCCACCTGTCTGCCTCTCACCACCACCTGCTCTTCATTTAACATCTTTTCCTGCCTAACAACTAACATGCTCTGTTCTTCTTGAACGTGACCAGTCTCACCCTCTTGCTAATTTATTTCCCCTGTCTGAGCCTCCCACTCATCTGCATATCCCACAGCACTCACACCAGGGGAGGGGGAGGGGGAG
>JABWDL010002610.1:0-10601 GCA_015343265.1 Pao palembangensis | reverse complement strand
GTGACCTTTCGGTGACCCCTCATCAATCATCTTTTTGACATAAGGTGCCTCATTCTATCTCTCACACACGCACACAACACACACACACACACACACACACACACACACACACACAGTGAGGCTTAGTTACCAGGGATGAAGTTGGTCAGGTGCTGGTAGAACGACTCCAGGGAGGTGGAGCCTCGTGCACAGCGAAAGACGGGAAGACGCACCTCTCCTCTGGCAATCTCCCCGGTCTTTGTGTACAGCTGCACCCCTGGTGGATCCTGGATGCAGCGGAGGTGACGGCGCTGCGTCCTCCAGATCTCCGCCATCCGAGCCTGGTCCACCAGCTTGACGCCCATGGTGTCAGTGGCCTCAGCGGAGTGGTCGAGGACCTCCTGGAGCAGCCGCTTGGCCTTGCTTGTCGACCTGACACGACGGCGGCAATGTCTGGACAGCTCTTTGGCGGTCGGGGTGATGTGGCCGTGGCAGCCCTCTGCCCGCTTTGCCCGCTTGACCAGGTCCACGTCCTCCTGGTCCCACTCGAAAAGCGCAAAGGACAGACACGCCATGAACGCACCGTAGAGCTGGTGGCTGTCTACTGTCCTGTGCCTCCTCTTCAACCTGAGCCTGACCCAGGAGAAGGTGCCCACACTGTGGAAGACCTCCTGTCTGGTTCCTGTGCCCAAGAAGCCTGGTCCCTGCGACCCCAAAGACTACCGACCAATAGCCCTTACATCTCATGTGATGAAGGTTCTGGAGAGGCTCGTCTTGGCCCACCTTCGTCCGCAGGTAAGATCTTCTCTGGACCCTCTGCAGTTTGCTTACCAGCCCCATTTGGGAGTTGAGGATGCCGTCATCTACCTGCTGCAGAGGGCTCACTCACATCTGGATGGTGCTGGCTGCACAGTGAGAATCACCTTCTTTGATTTCTCCAGTGCATTCAACCCCATCCAGCCACTTTTACTGAGAGAGAAGCTGCAGACGATGATGGTTGATTCACCCACGGTCTCCTGGGTTACTGACTACCTGACAGACAGACCGCAGTTTGTCCGTCTTGGCGCTGCTCTGTCTGATGTGGTGGTGAGTGACGTGGGAGCACCGCAGGGGACTGTGCTGTCTCCATTCCTGTTCACCCTGTACACCTCAGACTTTCAGTACAACTCTGAGTTGGCCCACCTGCAGAAGTTCTTTGATGACTCTGCAGTGGTCGGGTGTATCAGTGGTGGAAGGGAGGAGGAGTACAGAACACTGGTGAGTGGCTTTGTGGAGTAGTCTGGGAGGAACCACCTGCTGCTGAACGTGGCCAAGACCAGGGAGATGGTGATTGACTTCAGGAAGAAGAGGACGGCCACACAGCCCCTGAGCATCCTGGGAGAGGACATCGAGGTGGTGGAGGGCTACAAGTACCTGGGCGTGCACATAGACAGCAGACTGAACTGGAAGACCAACACCGAGGCTGTGTACAAGAAGGGGATGAGCAGACTCTACTTCCTGAGGAAGCTGAGATCCTTCGGTGTGTGCAGTAAGATGTTGGACATCTACCAGTCTGTTGTCGCCAGTGCACTGTTCTATGCTGTGGTCTGCTGGGGAGGCAGCATCGAAGCCGGCAACAGACTGAACAAGCTGATCAGAAAGACTGGCTCTGTGATTGGCTGCAAACCGGACACCCTGGAAGCTGTGGTGGAGAGGAGGATGCTGAACAAACTGTTAGCTATCCTGGATAACCCGGACCACCCTCTCCACCCACTCCTGGACAGGCAGTGGAGCTCCTTCTCAAACAGACTGATTCAGCTCCGCTGCCACAAAGACAGATACAGGAAATCTTTCCTGCCCAGTGCAACAACCCTGTTCAATAAGTCCATCTGACGGAGACTCACAGCCCTGGTGCTGTGATGTACTCCAGTAGTACTCTCATGTGGCACATTGTCATAATTATTTATTGCATTGTATATGTTGTAAATATGTTAATACTAGCGAGGCTGCTGGGACAAGTCAATTTCCCATGTCTGGGATTAATAAAGTACTTATTTAAATTTAAAGTACTTAGTATTCTATTCTATTCTATTCTTTCCAACCACGCAGCAGCAGTCCCGGTCCACGTACATCACAGATGGCGGCGCCTGGCCGGCTTGCTGATAGCGCCGCATCAGGCCCGTCGCCATGGCAGCGTCGCTCTCCTGCCCGAGGGCAGCAGCTGGAACACACGCGTGTCCCGGTTAGCACAAAGATCCAGAACCAATCACGTGGAAAACCACGTGACCATAATGCATGTGCTTTACCTGTGCGCCAGAGGACACAGACACCCCTCCTGCTGTCTCTTGGGACGGCTCAGGTTGAGACAGCCCGGGTTGGGACGTTCCAGAAACGGAAACTGCACGCGGAGGTCATGTCACCGCGAACAGTACGCATGGAGACGAAGGAGTGTTCCAACATTACAGTTTTTTACTTGGACGGAACGGAACAAGCAAAATGCCATTTCGACAACTCGTAAATCAATATCTAAGCCTGTCAGCAGTAAAATGTATGTCGTCTGAACAGCGTTTTGACGAGCGTCGCCAGTGTTTCGAGCGACCGTTTCGAACAAGGCGGACGCCGCTAGCTCGCTAGCACACATTGAAGACGTGGCTAAATGGGCGACCGACATTAGTCAGAAAGAAGAAAGAGTCAGAAAAATCAACTTACCTCTTTGCCGAGAAATTGTCGAATTTCTGGAGCACGGCAAAGTCAAGTTGAGGAGTTAAGTTGAGGAGGCGGGCACCCGCCGGCGGCGACAGCCAATCGGTCGCACACTGACAAATAGTACGAGCCAATGATGCGTTGCGGCTGCCGCAGAGAGACTCCTAATTGGCTCTTCCTAAATAGTGGGCGTGGTCTATATAGGATTTAGGACAGAGAATCTCGGGCTCCACTGGGCGCAAGGATGACACCCATATTTGTGAAGCGTTCTGAATTTTTGTCCCCATATCTTTTTTTCTGCTTCCCAGGCACAAAAAGGGGAATAAGTCTGTTCCTGTAGGGTGCATACAAAAGACCCATATTGGAAAACATGTATCTCGATCAAGAAAAACTTGATGACAGGTTGTTTTTTTTCATAATTCTCTGTGCCTCCCATCCCGAGGCATTGTCAGGCCCGCCGAGAGACACGGTAAGTCTCTTCAGCGCGTCCTGGGTCTTCCCCATGGACTCCTACCTGTGGGACATGACCTCAATACCTCACCAGGGAGGCATCGAGGCATCCCCACTAGATGCCCAGACCTCCTCATCCTCATCTACTCTGAGCTCCTCCCAGATGACAGAGCTTCTCACCTTATTTCTAAGGTTGTTTCTAAAAAAACATGACCACCCAAACATTCTTCAAATGGCCAGTATGGGGGTTGAACCCATGACCTTGGTGTTATTAGCACCACGCTCTGACCATCTGAGCTAACTGGCCTTACAATGCAAGTTCACAGGAAAACAATAGAAAGTCTGTACTATCTATGGTCTGGAGTACAGGAAGGAGGTAGCACAGCTCACCAACTGGTGCAATAACAACAAGCTTTCCCTCAATATGGATAAAATAAAGAAAACAGTCACTGAGTTTAGTTGGTCTCCACACAACCACGCTCCACAATGCATGAACAACCTTGCAGTGGAGATTGTTCAGAGCACAAAGTTTCTGGGCGTTCACACCACAGACAACCTCACTTGGACTGAAAACATCAGATAAATTAGGAAGAAAGCTCAGCAGCATCTGTACATTCGGAGGTGGCTGCAGAAAGCACGCTGCAAAAATACACTGAATGTGTTTGCATTGCAACTACAGCTTTCATTTCGCCTATGGCGTCCGCCAAAATAAACCAGCAGCATTAGCACGGTGTGGTAAGGAATGTGCCATGTCATAAATAATGGTAAGGCTTTAAAGATCAGTGAAGCCTCTCTGCCCCACCTCTCAAACATCTACAACACCCACTGCCTGAGAAAAACCAGGAACATTCGGAAGGACATTACACATCCCTCACATGGACTCTTCTCTTTACTACCATCAGGTAGAAGATCCTGCAGCATTCCTGCTCACACCTCCAGAATGGAGAAGCGATTCCTTCTCCAGGCAGCCAGACTGCTCCTAGTGCAGTTTATACCAACCTGCAACAAGGACTCAACCTGACCTGATTTTGTAAGCCTGGTCCTGCTCAAGGTTTCTTCGTGTTAAAAGGGTTTTTTTCTTTGCCACTGTGCTTACCTGGGGGTTCAGGCTCTGGATGTCTACCTCTGTAAAGCACCTAGAGACAACTTTTTTGTAAAAGGTGCTATATTAATAAAATTGAATTGAACTGAATTGAATTGAATTAAATTGAATAGGAGGCCCTGGGGAAGCCCCAGGACACCCTGGAGAAGCAATGTCTCTAAGCTGGCCTGGAAATGCCTCAGGATCCCAGCTGAAGAGCTGGACAAAGAAGGTGGGAAGAGGGAAGTCTGGACTCCCTTGCTTAGGCTGCTAGACAAACAGAAGAAGATGGACGAATGGTAAAAAACCTTTGATAATGCTGATAGGTGTAAAATCTGTTGCGTCCAACTGGTTTCGTGGCTCGTTGGTCTAGGGGTAGGATTCTCGCTTCGGGTGCGAGAGGTCCCGGGTTCAAGTCCCGGACGAGCTCAGACATGATAAAGGCTGTTATTCTGGATGACTTGGAGGGAGCAGTCACCCATGTATTTCTGTTTCAGCTGAGATTTCAAAACATCTTCTGGAGAAAACTTATGTTGACCATAATCATGTGCCATTTAGATCTTATCTGCCTAGCAGTGAGTCTTTACAAACTTTGTGTCATGATTTAAAAGCAGAGGTAAAGATTCCTATTTGAGGACTCAAAGTGTTTCTCAACATAGTGATTTTGCAAAATTTTAATGAAAGTATGACGCCAACCATTATTGATTTCAAAGCATTGTTTGGAAGTTAATTATTAACGTCTATATTTTAACTTAAAATTAGAAATGTTGCAGATGTCGCAAAGCCTGCAAGAACAAGTGCTACATTTCTAACATCAAGACTATGGCAATTCTCACAGGAATTATGCTAATGGAC
The DNA here is from genome assembly GCA_015343265.1 of Pao palembangensis. NCBI lineage: Eukaryota > Metazoa > Chordata > Actinopteri > Tetraodontiformes > Tetraodontidae > Pao > Pao palembangensis. The sequence goes on along the minus strand of JABWDL010002610.1, from coordinate 5,554 downwards.
TTTTAGTTTAGTTTTCTAATCGCTTTTGGCCATAAAATGGCAAAAAACAAGTTTTAAGACCTGTGAAACAATGTCACATCTGGTCAGAGCTCGCAGGGAGGTCAAAGCTGACACCTCCCCAGACAAAGACACCCCAGACAATCAACTGTCTCCTCTCCACTTTTTCCTTTCTTCTTACCGGGATTATCAGTGTGTCCAGCCTTCCTTGCAGTTCTGTCTCTCCCCCTCTTCTCTCTCTCTCTGTTTCTGCAGGTCTTCCATCTCCAGATCTTCATGCTGCAATTTGCAGTCACTAATCTCCTTCAGATTACACCATCTACACAAGGTGTAGTCTACCTGTGTGCTCCTACCTCCACTCTTACAGGTCACTCTATGTTCCTGCCTCTTTCATCCTTTTTCCAAAGTCAACCACCATCTGTCCTTCTGTGTTCCTCTCCTGGATACCAAACCTGCCCATCACCTCATCATCTTCTGTGTTTCCTGCACCAACATGTCCATTGAAGTCTGCACCAGTGACAACTTTTTCACTTCTAGGGATGCTCTGCATCACTTCATCAAGGCCCGACCAGAATTTCTTCTTCTCCTCCAGCTCACATCCTACCTGTGGAGCATACCCACTAACAACACTGAACATCACACCTTCAAAGTCTAGCTTCAGACTCATCACTCTATCTGACACTCTTTTTACCTCCAGGCAATTCCTAGCAAACTCCTCCTTCAAAATAACTCCTACTCCATTTGTCTTCATATCTACACCATGATAGAACAACTTGAACCCTGCTCCTAAACTTCTAGCCTTGCTACCTAGCTGGTCTCCTGGACACACAATATGTCTACCTTCCTCCTCTCTACTTTTTCCTGTCGTTGTTCCAACATTCAAAGTCCCTACTCTCAGTCCTAGACTCTTGGCATTCCTCTTCTTTCTCTTCTTAAGTCATAGTTTCGACTCACATGTTTGAGTTGGCAAAAGTTTTACGTCGGATGCGCTTCTTGACACAACCCTCTGTATTTATCTGGGCTTGGGACCGGCACAATAAGACACTGGCTTGTGACTCCTGGCGGCTACATTTTATAACAACCTGCTATGCGGTATTATGTATATATGTATTATATTTATTATGTCTGATATGTTTGTATTTCTATGATTCTATGATTGTATCTGTTCTTATTATTGTACTTGTTCTACCTCTCTCTCTTTTTATTCTCTCTGACCTGTCTCCCTCTTCTTCTCGTCTTTTACCCAACCGACTTTCAGCAGGATGGTTCCTCCTTGTAAGCCTGGTCCTCCTCAAGGTTTCTTCCTGTTAAAAGGGAGTTTTTCCTTGCCACTATGCTTACCTGGGGGTTCAGGCTCTGGGTTTCTGCATTATAAATAAATTATTCAAGACCAGCCATCCAGGGGGGGTCGGCGGTATAAATACCCAAGCGGTGTCCCCTCCCCGTACTTTTTGGCCATTTGCTTTTGCCTCTTGGCTTTTGTCCCCTATTTTTGTCTTGTCCTTCCATGTCTCTTCCTTGCCTTTTGCCGCGCTTTTGTTACACTTTGTTTGCAAGCCAAAACTTTTTCTCTTTACATATTTTTAAGTTTTCCAGAAGTTCATGTTGAAAATATATTTCTTAGGGTTAGGGGTTAGGGTTGGGGTGAGGGTTAGGTAAGTACTGCATCTGTAAAAGACTGTTCTCCAAATTATTTGAAAATCTTTTGAATGGCGACAGTTTTGCCTTTGTTTGGCCAGGAGAAACTAACAGACGCTGGTTCTGAGACCCTCAAGAACTTACTGGAAAGACCGCTGCTGAGTTGTGAAATCAACATCTGCATCCCTGGGCAGACCCGTGTAGCAGCTAAGGATTCCATCATGGAGCCATCACGTTCTGCGTGTTGACACGTGCAGAGTAAGCAGGGAGACAGAGTCCACAAGGGTCTGCATCAGAAGTCTGGACCCGCTGGAGCAGAGCTGCTGGTGTCTTATATTAACCAAATTAATCAATATCCAAATTTTATAATAGGATTAGATTTAATTAAATTATTCATTGAAATTTTTCACCGCCATCCTCCAATAAGTACATTTATTATTATCTTTATCACTGTTAAATTACGTTATGCATGTATAATCTTGTTCATTCAATATAATAATTTATTGGTCTTTTAATAAATTGTCATTTATTGTCAGCATTCTTCCGTTTGTTGATGGAGAACATAGACTCCGAGATCTGTCCTTTAGAATTTGATGCTTTCAATTAGAGACTTGATCAATATTTTCTTACATAACAAAATGTAATATTTTGTTTATGTTCACGTGTCCTATCGTACAGTATATTGAGTCCTGCGGTGAGATCTGTGCTCTTTTTTACACAGGGTTGATAAATGATGGCAATTCTCACTGCAAAAATTGACTTAATACAACAGGGAGTGGTTTCAGATTACAGCGACGACTCTCATTGCTGAGCCTGCATACCTCAGATGGCAGAACATCAGACCTTTAATCTGTGGGTCCAGGGGTCAAGTCCCTGTTCAGGTGAGTGCTGCTTTTAACCTGCTTTCTACATCTTCCAGCCTGTTGGTCTCTGGGACAGCTAGGGCTACCGAGCAACTCTCACTCCAGATGTACAAAGACTGTTGTCAGCAAACCCTCCACTGATGAGAGCAGGGAAAGCCAAGGAACTGGTGGTGGATTACTGCAAGCACCGGTGAAGGTCCAAGTACTTTCATCCCTTATAGGCAAGTCCAGCCACACAACCTATTCCTCAAAAGGCTGTGTGGATGGAGGTTTTTGTTCCAACCAATCAACCACACATAGTTTGACCAATCAGCTGTCTAAAGACTCAGATCAATTGACCAAATGAGTTGAAAGAAAAACCTGCAGCCACACGACCCTTTATGGAATAGTTTGGACGGCCCTGATCCAGAGGGGCACTTTTCACGAGACTTACTGAGTAAGTTCTGAGAATTACTTTTACATGCGGTGGCTCCTCTCTTCCACGTCTGTTCATTGGTGCATTCAGCCACAGCGTCTCCACTCAGTTGGAATCCATCAATGCAGGAGCACTTTACTCTAATAAAGTAAAGATAATCCCAACCAGATTGAGATTATCCCACCCATATTGATTTCTAAACTCTCCCTAAATTAAGATATGGTTTTAATTTAGTGTAAATGCTGTGCATTGATTTAACATAAAAGCTAATCATAACTTTTGAGTTAAGAAGAATCAACTTGCTTAGTTGCACTGGATTTATTGATTTTATTTTCTTTTTCACTCAATTTGAGTGAGAAAAACAAAGTGAAATAAGAGTTGAAAAGCAAGTTTTGATATTATTTAACTTGCATACAGGACTTGAAATATGTCTTTCACCTTTTATTTTAAGACATTTCTCACTTGTCTAATACATATATATTTTTTCTTATTTCAAGAAATCTTTCCAAGTGTGATTATCTCACTGCACTGGCAGATTATTTCACTTAAATTTAGTCTGTATCTAACCAAATATTTATTTCTTATATTAAGACTATTATTTTTGCAGTGCTGCGATAGGCTGGCGACCTATCCAGGGTGGACCCTGCCTCTCGCCCCTTGACAGCTGGGATAGGCTACAACAGACCCCTGCGACCCAAAGTATGGATAAGCAGGTATAGAAAATGGATGGATGGAGGTACAGTAAATGGATGGATGGATGGATTTTTGCAGTGTGTAGAGAGCATCCTGGCGTACTGCATCACAGTGTGGTACGCTGGGCGCACAACAGCAGGCAGGAAAGCACTGTAGAGAGTGATGTTGCCCTCTGGCTTCAGGAACATCATTTACAGTAGTTTGGATGTAGCTCATGCTCTGCCTGCCTGTAGCCTGTAGTTAGGGTTAGCCTGTAGTTTTCAACACAAATGAACAATATTTAAAGTCCTAATTCCTAGGTACAGGGTACTGCATCAGAGCGTCCCGTACCTTTCTGCAACTCTCCTCTTTGGTTTGTGGCACCACCGGCTCAGGTGTTGTGGTCTCAGACAGATCTGTCTCTATGCTGCCTCTTACTGGGGCTGGTTGAACTCACATCCACACATCCCGCTCATATGCTGTCTCCATGCTAGCTAGAGCCAACACCAAATGCAAATGCACCACACTCCAAATTGAAATTCTCCAACAGGAAGATTTTGGGGCCCACTCTGTGTTCTGAAATCGTTTCCCTGAGAGTAGAAGAGAAAAAAGTTTCCAGGCAGGGTGAGTGGAGTCTCTGGAATTCCCCAGTGGCCTTGAAATGCTCTAGAGACTCTCATGAACAGGGGTGGCTGGCCCAGGGGATAGTGCACCGCCCTCCCTAAGCCACAGGGAAAAAAGAGAGAAAAAGAAAAAGAAGTTTATTTTTCCATTCTTAGTATTAGTATTATTGTCCCATCAGCAGCCTGAATAATCGGCATGATGTAACAGTGCCGATTGGGCAGCCTGAATGACACTTTAATACAAGAAGCATCGCCCCCTTGGGGCGATTTCAGTCAGACTCAGCGCCCAGTCGCTCTCATAGACTTACATGATGACAGTCTTTTGTCAAAATTTCGACCCTACAGTCCATTTCTATGGCTTCCCGGAGGGCTTGTCCCAGCGTGACTACATCATAAGTACTGATGCGTGATGCGCGCATGAAGAGACTGCAAAGTCATCATGGCTGCCAACTCAAGCAACTCCATTGTTTCTCTAAAAAAAAAAAAAAAAAAAAAATTACCGTTCAGTCGTAGAAATAACGTGGATAAATTGGCTATAGAAGCACACACACACACACACACACACACACACACACACACACACACCAAATTTAAATATCAGACATTAACAAAAACAGGGAAAACATATAGTACAGTTTTGGATTTAACCGGATCTGGTACCAGTTGAAAACGTGGCTAGCAGGGTGTGACGTGGCTCTCTTCTCTTCTTCTACCCCTGTGTACTAATTAACCCCGACACCAGCACAAACGCCTGGGCAAGGACAGATGTCACTGATATGCACCATCTCTCGGAAAAGGTGACGAAACATGAAGCATCAAAGAAGCATATGGACAGCTGCCTAAAACTGTCGGCCTTTGGGAGAGAAAACATTGCTACACAGTTGGATGAGAGCTACAGGTTAGCTGTGCGCCGTCACAACGATGAGGTGAACAAGAACCTGCATGTTCTAGTGATATATAGCGAAATGTTTTCAAGGAAACCTTTCAGTCCAGTTGACACAGAGAGATCTACTTTGGATAACCATGACCTGGATGAGTGAGAATCTACACAGACATCTTGTGTTGAGATACATCGACCTAAAACATGCTGTACAGGAACCGTTCTTTGAATTTGTCCCCATCTTTTTAACAACGGCCGGTTCTATTGCCGATGCAATTTTGGAGAGACTGAACAGTTTTCACCGATGACAAGTATAAACTCATTGCGCAAGCCTACGACAGGGCCAATGTGATGAGAGGAGAGAAAGCTGGTGTGCAGTAAAAAGTACGAGAAGAGCACAAAAATGCCCATTATTTGCATTGTTATGCACACCAGCTGAATTTAATCATGCAGCAGGCCACGTTGC
>JABWDL010002604.1:0-11002 GCA_015343265.1 Pao palembangensis | reverse complement strand
TCACCTGTAATTAAATCATTAACTAGAAGAGATTTAGACCGTAGAGACCGTATGTTCAACAGAGCACATCTAACTGTTTTAGCTGTTTGAGTGTTTACTGCTGTGTATTTTTATAAGGTTATTATTATTAACACCTCTTGACTTGTTTACTAGATCAGGGGTCACCAACACGGTGCCCGCGGGCACCAAGGACCACAGAAGTTGCCCGCAGGCCTGTTCTAAAAATAGCATACCTCGCAAGTGAGCTGCGTCTAAAATGTAATTTTTTTCTGCTGCTATTTTTTTAATCAAACTTGCATTTATATAGATTTGAAAATGACAATGTATTAAAAATAAAATTATTCAAAATATGTTTATTATGTGTGAAGTTTAGGTGAAATCTGACCTAGTTCAAAAATCAGTACTGTGCGCGTGACGAAACCTTGTGGAGAGTAAGCTAGCGGGCAGAGAAGATGGGGAGCGGAGTGAAACTTCTTACCCCAAAAACATGGCAGAAAAGAAAGACAACTTATCATTTTCAAAGTGAATGGGAGGAAGAGTTCTTTTTTATTTAGCACTGTGAAAGAAAGCTGCTTGTGTTTCATTTGCGGGGCGACAGTGAAGCGGCACAATGTGGACTGACACTTTACTACGCGTCATGCAAGCAACCATGCTAACTACCCACCGGGACGCGCTCTACGGGCAGAAAAGGCCCAGAAAAGGCCCGTAAGCTAAAGGCAGCTTTGGATAAGAAGCCAGCGAAAAAATGACAAAAAGCAACTGAAGCCTCATTTGGAGCTAAACATTTTCTGGTAAAGAAAAATAAGGTCTTTTCAGACGGAAACGTTTTCAAAGAAGCAATGTTGCTAACACTCAAAGATGAGAAAAAACGGAACCGATCTAATTTCCACTCTCTCTGATGTCCAATTGGGGGCATCTACGATGGCTAGACGACTGTCAGCTATATCCGGTAACTTGGCCGCTCAGCTGGACCGAGATCTGGATAAGTGCAGGTGGTTTAGCATCCAGTGCGACGAGTCTGTGGACAACAGTAGTACAGCGCAGCTGTTGGTCTTCACTCGGATTAAAAATGTTGATTTTTCGTAAATATTACATTGAAACATGGTTCAACATAGATCAGGAATTGTTAAAAGGGTTTGTCAGTGACTGGTGAAAACTTTTTTCTATGAAATGTAGAAGCGGTCATCTGAACAAGTGCGGTTATTAATAAAAATAAAGATTTTTATATTGATCACGTATTGATATCTGTTTCCTACTCTTAAGTTATTAATTAACTATTGACATATGTATATACAATTTGTTATTGTAGAGGAGTGTGTCCATCTGGTAGCCCTTCACATGACATGGTACCCACGAAGTAGCTCTTGGTTTCAAAAAGGTTGGTGACCCCTGCACTAGATGAACTGTGGGAGGACGAGGTACTGACACTACTACTGTTGTATTATTAAACTTAAGTTACTGTGAGCGTTTCTAGTTGTATTTTTATTGGAGGCCAGCAGTCTTACAGAAGCAGCAGAGAAGCGTGTAAGACAGCGACTCTGCCTCCTGGCCTCCACCCTGGGTTGTCAGAAGGTTGGTTGTCCAATCAACTTTGCTATATTGCTAGAAATAAGAGCTGCACCACCCCGGGTGGGATGGATGCGGTCTCTGCTAATAAGGCCAGGTTTTCCCCAAAAAGTCTCCCAATTATCTATGAAGGCCACGTTGTTTTCTGGACACCACCGCGACAACCAGCGACGGAGCGATGACATGCGGCTAAACATGTCATCACTGGCCAGATTCGGGAGGGGACCAGAGAACGCTACGGAGTCCGACATCGTTTTGGCGAAGTCACACACCGACTCCAGATTAACTTTAGTATATTATACCAAGATCCTCGGAGCTCAACCAGCTCTGGTCGACCTCGTTTAACGTTACAGTACAGGCTTATGGACTAGTTTGGTCCAGATTTCAGGAGGAGTTCAGCTCAGATTTTTCAAAACCTTGTCGGACGTCTTTGCAGTTACGGCTTCCATGTTTGTAGCTCACATAAAAACTGGGGTCCTGTGACGCAGCTCTCTTGGGTGACAGGATACCTTCCCCCACAGCCCGTCCCGTCCTCGTTAATTTTTAACTTTTCTGAACTGTTGTTTCATAATTCATTTTTTTTCAATCAGAAAGTAACTGACAAATAACAGACACAGTGGAACAAACATGAAACACTGTGGCAGCATCGTTTTTAATCCAACTGGGAGGTTTTTTTTTGGGGGGGGGGGTGGCTTTGCTGGGGGATGCTCTGCTTTTTATGTAAGAGGATTTGTGAGGACCTCGGTGGCTCCAGTCCTCTGCAGACTCATCTGTCACACAGTGATGCAGCCAATCAGCTGCCAGCACAGCCCAGCAGCCAATTGCAAGAGGCCTTTTAGAGCCGGAAAATTGCTTATTTAAACTCCCTGAACATTTGAATGTGTTATAACACCAGAGGATGAAAAAGAGTGGCCTTCATCACTGCCCTAAACAACAGTAGGACAACAGCAGGGAGGAGTCAAAACAGATGTTTATTCATTCTCAAAAATATCACTGATTTAAAGTTATTGTTCTAAAAAAAAAAAAAAAATGCAAAGTTCTAAAGAGATCACAGATGAAGCACAACTATGACATGAAAACATCTCTGACATTTGTTTTAATGTTTTTGTTGTTGATGAATCTAAGTATATAAATATATTAAAGTATATAAATTCAGCACGTTGTTACATTTACACTTAAATCCTAAGGTACACCTACTATCAGTTAACAGAAAAAGAAGTTTTGGTTTTTTAAATATTTCATCAACCACATTTTTCATCATTGATCTGATGAAAAATCTGGTGAACCCTAACCCTAACCCCTGCTGTCTACCTGCGGTATAACAGGTGATCTCCGTTCATCGTCATAGATGACATCAATGAACCAGTGACGTCACGAGGTCGCAGAGTTCTGGCTGGGTTGGACTCTGTTCATCTCCAAAGATTTAATGACGTCAGGCCAAGGTCAGTTGGTCCACTGACGGATCAGTGAGAACTGTTCTCACCGCCGGTCAGGCGGCCAGAACACAGATCTCCGTCTGTCTCCACCTGGTTGTTGTGTGGTTTCCAGGTAGTGGCTGTTGGAGCCCAGAACCTTGACAACTCAGGGGACTGCTGGAGTCACCTGGGAGCGTCCTCTGTTCCTCACAGGAGTGTTGATGGTGGTTTCATGGAATTCTGGGATTTGTAGTTTGTTTTCAACAGCTGTGACTCTGAAAGCACATCTCATTCTGATCACTTTTCTCCTAAATCAAACGTCAGTAAATCACAGTTCAATAAAACCATGAATGCAACCCTGAGAAGGCAGAGCTAACAGGGACAGTTAGCATCAACAGGAGCCATCACGTATCAAGTTGTGGAACAGTAAACACGAGACCCTTCAGCCCCACTCCACTGCCTGTTAGCCTTGGTACAACCATCTGTGTGGAGTGACGGCTTGTGGGTATTTACAGCTGAGCTTCAGTTTTGGGATTCCTGACATGTTTTTGTAGAAAAAGATTTGAACTGATTGAAAAGTTCCTGCTGATGTTCTGCAGTGACCTTGGGGGTCAGCTGTAGCGTCTCCTCACCTTGACTCGTTTCTTCCTCAGACCAGTGTGCTCCTCTTCTCCCTCTCTACTCTGTCCCGGCTCAGCTCCGGTGTTGGCAGCTCGCCGTGGCTCGCCGCCATGTTGTTGGGTTCATAACGGGAAGAGGTCGGCGAGTTCTGCATGACCACCAGGCGGATGGGTGACTGGCTGGGTTGCGGCAGCACGTTGTCGGGGGTGTACTCCTTGGTGGGGTCTTTGCCCCGGCAGTCATAGAGGATACAGGAGATGAGGAAGACGAGGAGGAGGATGACGTAACTGGCCACCAGGATGATGAGGTTCAGGGTGACAGGGTCGATCTCCAGGTAAAACTCCATGAAACCCATGGCGGCCGCTTCATATCTCGCCAGCTAAAGGAGAACACTGAGCTCGGAAAGAAGGAAGGAGCGAAAGAGCAAATGACAGCGATGAAATGAACGGATGAGGTGGGTGAGGGAGGGAGGGGTCGACAGCCGGACTATAATCCCTGCTGCTCCGCCAGCTTGTCAGCAGCCAATGACTAAAGCTGCTCATTTTTAATAACTTAAGTCTCCATTTTGATTTCACAAACATTCAACAGTCAGCCAGATGTAGGCGGGGACGCGCACCTGTCAAGCTGCCATCAGCGTGGCTCTGTGGATTTTCAGCATGTAATAGCAGGTATTGCATCATGGCGATTATTTTTACACACCAAATTAGATTAAAAGCACTGAAGGTCGCAGAAAAGACTACGGTTCTGCTGGAAACATGCAATTTTCAGATTAGTGCCCTTAGCACGTTAGCATGTCCTGCTGATGGTGCTTTCTTCAGGCCCGGATTTGAGTGTGACAAAACCTCCACGTGATGCAGGAAGTCCTCTCAGCGGAGGTTTCGCCGTTTCACTTTCATCATCAACGATGCAACTGTCAGCACATTTCTGCCACGCATTTATTTATTGCAGACGTGGGAAATTCATTTCTATATGTCTAATATCTTAAATGCTGACATCGAGCATAAACAACATTCATCCGTTACACATATGCTTTGTCAGTCTGCCAGGAGTATTAAAACTTAAGGAAGAAAAATGTCAGGATATGAAATCAGCTGTTCACATGTCATGATGTCATGCTAAAAGCTCCATGCTAAGCTAGAATGAAATATGCTCCACCACAGTGCCTTTACATATCATATCTTCTCTTCCTGTAGGAGGCATCCTGGGCTCTCTGCCTTCATTTGGGCCCTCAGTTGTTTGCTCATCTTCAGAGTCACGTGACATCCAGTTTCATCTGTCTGAACTTTGTTCGTCTGGTGCTCATGGAGAATAAAGACCCGCAGACAGACCAGAACATCTGTCTAAATAAAGCTCTAGCAATAAAAAAGAGGATATCCAGCTGTAGTAAAACAGATTCAGGAAACTGTTCTGCTGGCAGAGACCTCCCAAGTGTCCGGAGCAGAGGGGGCGGGGTTAAAATAACAGAACCAGAGAAAACAAGGTGGATATTAAGGACAGATGAAGCATGACGAGCATTATGGAACTGAGTTTCAGCCAGAGCCAAACCAAGCCATGGCGTGTGTTGTCATGTGAACAATTTGATTTCAGGTCTGTTTGGGGCACTGGGAGCAGGAAAATAAAGTTGCAATAAAAACAGAAAGGCGGATCACGAACAACATGATCAGAGCATATAAGCTATACTCAGCTAGCAATTATTTAGCATCCAGATTTTTTAATATCTAATTTTCTAATAACTAATTTGTGTGGAAGCCATTTTTATTTGAGACTGTCGATTCGCTGACTTGTCTGTCATGTCATGTGTCAGCTTTAGCCTCCATTTTTCATATTAAGTGTCACTCTGAAAACAATGAATTAACATTTCCCTCCAGTTTCATCTAATATGTAATAAACATATAAACATATGTAATGTAATAAACATACAGGCTTCTTTCTAAAATTAGATTTGGCATGAAAAGGTTTCCATACGTTAACATCCATCAGAGATGGTCTGCTCTGAAGTCGACCTTCAGGTCCTGCTTCCTGTTATCCCGCTCGCCTTGTTTCATCATGCCGTCTCTTTGCGTGCCAGGCTCGGGGTGAGATGGTGAGCGGGGCTGAGGTGGGGTCGCCGTGTTGGAGGAAGGGAGGGAGGTTTGGGATTTCCCCTCTGATCTGTGTTCACAGAGGGGGCACGCGGGGAAATGATGTATACGCTCATGGTCGCAGAGGCTTGGCACTCACATTTGCACTTCCTGGCTGCCATCTTGTTGTCATCTTGTCGCCAAAGGAATCAAAATATATACCTTTTAGCTTCATGTCAGAGTTCAAACTGGTGTCCTGCATGTTCCGAAACCTGTTCTTAAGACTTAAACTAACAAAAATCATCTGTTGCTAGGCAACATTAACATAACAGCTCTTAATCTAAAATGTGAGATAATTACTATATATATATATATATATATATATAAATCAGTACCCAAGAGGTACAGCCAGATGCCCATACCTGAAGCACTCAAAACTGCCAAACAAAGGCTCCAAGCCTTGGCCAGCCGCCTACAGAGATACACAAAAAGCAATTGCAAGAGAGTCTCTGAGAGAGGAGCACAGCAACCTCCCTGAACAGAAACCAGTTACCATCACAGTGGCAGACATCCAGGAAAGAGTCTCAGGTATGAAAAACTGGGCAGCACCAGGCCCTGACATGATCCATGCCTACTGGCTAAAGAAACTCACCTCACTCCATGAGCGCCTGGCAGCACAAATAAACCAGCTGCTAAGAGATGGGACTCACCCAGAATGGCTAACCGAGGGGCGAACGATCCTGATTCAGAAGGATCCCGCAAAGGGTGCAGTCCCACCCAACTACCGGCCAATAACCTGTCTCTCCACAACATGGAAGCTCATGTCAGGCATCATTGCGGTTAAGATAAATAAACAGATACATGAGCAAAGCACAGAAAGGCACTGGCAGAGATACCAGAGGAGCCAAACACCAGCTCCTGGTTGATAGAACAGTTGCCCAAGACTGCAAGTCCAAAATACCAACCTGTGCACTGCCTGGATTTGATTAAAGAAGGCCTCTGACTCGATGCCACACACATGGATCACTGAATGCCTGAAGCTGTACAACATCAACAGGACTCTGAGCGTTCGTTGCAAACTCGATGAGGTTGTGGAAAACCACCCTTGAGGCCAATGGCAAGCCACTTGCACAAGTGTCCATCAAATGTGGCATATACCAAGGAGATGCTCTGTCCCCACTGCTGTTCTGCATAGGCCTGAACCCCCTGAGCCAGATAATCAACAAGACTGGCTATGGATACCGCCTCAGGAATGGGGCCACGATCAGTCACCTCCCCTAAATGGATGACATCAAACTGTACGCTAAGAGTGAACGGGACATAGACTCCCTGATCCACACTACCAGGATCTACAGCAGCGACACTGGGATGTCATTCGGGCTTGAGAAATGTAGTAGGACGGTGACAAAGAGAGGCAAGGTAGTCCACACTGAAGGGGTGGAAGGAAAAATAGCAGACATTGAGGACACAAGTACCTTGGAATACCACAGGCAAACAGCAACCTTGAACAGGCAACAAAGAAAGCGGCAACAGCCAAATAAATCCAGCGAGTTAGACAAGTCCTAAGAAGCCAGCTCAATGGCAAGAACAAGTCCCGGGCAATAAACAGTTACGCCCTGCCAGTGATCAGATACCCTGCAGGAATAATAAGGTGGCTGAAGGAAGAGATACAGACCACAGATGTTAAGACACGAAAGCTCCTCACCATGCATGGCGGGTTCCACCCCAAATCCAGCACCCTGAGACTGTACACAAGCCGTAAGGAAGGAGGCCGAGGACTAGTGAGCGTGAGAGCTACTATCCAGGACGAAACAGCCAAGCTCCATGAGTACATCAAGGACAAGGCCCCAACGGATGACGTGCTCAGTGAATGTCTCAGACAATGACAAGATCAGGAGGTGCTGGAGGGGGGACCATCATGGGAGGACAAGCCCCTACACGGGATGTACCACCAGACCATAGCTGAAGTGGCTGATCTCAAGAAGTCCTACCAATGGCTAGAGAGGGCTGGCCTACAGGACAGCACAGAGGCACTCATCCTGGCTGCGCAGGAGCAAGCCCTGAACATCAGAGCGATACAGGCCCAGATATACAACACAAGACAAGACCCAAGGTGTAGGCTTTGCAAAGAGGCACCTGAGACAATCCAACACATAACTGCAGGGTGTAAGATGCTGGCAGGGAAAGCACACATGGAACGCCATAACCAAGTAGCTGGCATAGTCTAGAGAAACATCTGTGCAGAGTATGGGCTGGAAACCCCAAGGTCAAAATGGGAAACACCTCCAAAGGTGGTGGAGAATGACCGAGTGAAGATCATGTGGGACTTCCAGATCACAGGATGGTGATGGCGAACCAACCAGATATCGTGGTGGTGGATAAAGGGCAGAGGAGAGCCGTTGTGGTGGATGTGGCAATACCAAGAGACAGCAACATCAGGCGGAAGGAACATGAGAAACTTCAGAAATACCAAGGGCTCAGAGAGGAGCTGGAGAAGGCTTGGAAGGTGAAGGTGACAGTAGTGCCCGTGGTGATCGGAGCACTCGGGGCAGAGACCCCCAAACTGGAGGAGTGGCTACAGCAGATCCCTGGAACAACGTCAGACATCTCAGTCCAGAAAAGTGCAGTGCTAGGAACAGCCAAGATGCTTAGCAGGACCCTCAAGCTCCCAGGCCTCTGGTAGAGGACCCGAGCTTAGAATGGAGGAGGAACCAGCCGCGGAGGGTGAGAAGGGAATTTTTTTTTTAAAATATATAGTTCCAGTAAATGTATGTTAAATTTAGGCTGACTAGATTTTAGGAAATGGATTACATCAAAATTATAAACAAGTATGTTGGAAATCTACTGTTGTTACAGGATCTGATGTCAGACTGTGATGATTGCTGACAACTAAGGAACCAAATTAGCTTTGTACTTAAACATAAAGTATTTACTAAAGTAATCCATATAAAGTGCAAACAGCATGTGACTGGAAACAGAAAAGTACTCCTCTCCTGATACATTACTTTGGAGAGATTAACTAACTAGCATTGCATTTTTCTACATGCATTATACACAAAACACACCAGGAGAGGAGTTTGTTGAGTTCCATAAATGCATCTTTGGTTCTTTCATTTAAAATTAGATGAACCATCCCTTTAAATCCTCCTACCATTAGAGGACACATTCAGGAAGCATCAGGAAAGTACCATTAGAACTCAGCATTAGCGTGAGTCCTCCTGACAGTCGAGAATTTGGATTCAGCTCCTCGCCCCCTGCTGGTCGGCTGCAGGACTCTTCCTGAGTTCCTACCATATCAGTACGTAGATTGTAAAAAGGCAGAATCCAGCAGAGAAAAATATCGTCACAGCAGGCAGTCTCTCTTAAAGAAAGTCTGTGTGATGATTCAGAAAGGGGCTGAACTTTACTGACAGCTGCCGAAGATGTGTTATTGGCTCCTCCCACCCTGTTTTGAAAAGAATCACATGTTATATTTTACATATCAGTATTACAGATAAAGAAGGTCATGGGACTTTGATACTGAAACTAACCTTCAGGCAAAGCAGTGTTCCTGGCTGACCACAAGGGGCGTCTGGCTCTCTCTCCGTTTATTTTTCTTCTTCCTGAGTTGGAGCCTCCAGCAGAGGGCGCTGGAACCCAGCAGAACCAGTCCAGCACAAAGCAGAAGCAGGCCCAGGACCGAGATAACGGAGCCGTGTGAGTTAAACGCGTAAGCCACGGCTGTCACCACCACGCCAGCGACCAGGACCACCGCGCCAAACGGCACGGTGCAGCGGTAGCAGGAGACCTCCGTCCCGCCGGTGGCCGCCAACAGCTGGCTCTCATTGATGTACGGGATTCGGTTTGTCACCATGACAACGTGGTCCCTCCTAGGCTTCTCGACCAAGGCTGATGTCTTCACGGTGCTCTGAGGGATCCTGTGGTGGTCGTCAAGCATGACCTGACTGGTCAAGTAGAGATGCGCCATATTGGTCAGCAGCAGCCAGTCACAGCACAGCTACCTGCAACAACATCTAAATGCATTATGATTATTACTTTAATAGTTTGCATTCATTTTGCGCTTTAAAATTACATTTTTAATTCCATTTATGTGCATCAGATTTCATTAGTTAACCAAAATAATAATAAAATGATTAACATTAATACCTCAAATTTAGCTTTTTAGCTTTTTAGTGACATTTTATGAAAACCAAATAAGAACAAAACTTTTTTTGTCCATAACATAAACACAATCATCCCTGATGAGATCTGAAGGTTGAAATTCAAGCAAAACGACCAATCAAAAAACTGTTCTCATGCTGATGTGAAAATTAACATCGTCGTAAAGACAGAAAGACAAAACTTACAGAGAGCAGATCCTCATCCTCAACTCTGCACAAAGAAACGGCCATCAGAACACCAGGGGCGGGACTACCCGGCCACGCCCACTTCCCCGTCCACCCACTTGTCAAAGGTTTAACTCTTTCCTCAATCAGTCTGATTACTTCTAATACACTGGTTATACTGGGAGAAGAGAAGCACATGGACTGGCTATATTGGGACAGAGTGGATAAATGGACTGCTCATGCTGGGACAGTAAGGATAAGTAGACTGTTATACTGGGACGGGGTAGATGAATGCGCTGGTCATATTAGGACAGAGAGGAATTATGGACGAGTAATATTGAAGTAGAGAGGGTAAATGGACTGGTTCTTCTAGGACAGAGAGGGTCAGAGAGGGTCAGCGGAGCCCCACGGAGTCCTTTGATCCATCTGCTGTCCCTCCAGAACCTGCTGACCCCAGCATAAAAGCTGCAGCCAGCTGGAAAACCATGTGAAGTCCAGCTGGAGTCATGCTGATAGTTTCCTGGTTCTGCGGATCAAACTTCAGACAGATACCCACTTCCTGTTTTAATATCAGGCTGAACAGGTAACTTCCTGTTTTGAACTTTAGTAAAATATTTTCCTTGACAGTCAGAGGTTTCTTTTTTAAAGTTCATTTACTGAAAAGCGGAGGATGGAGCCAGATCCATGGATGCTGCTGAACCACTTCCTTCCCTGATCCGTTGTTTTGGATGATGTGAACTGTTTGGTTCAAAGGTTTGGATCCAGGTCTCAGGATACCTGCTCCCTGGCTTCCTGTCGGCAGCAGATGCTTCACACTGTGATGACGGTCTTCCTCTGTGCTGCTTCCTGTCGGTACAGGTGTGTTGGTGCTCTGGCTTCTGACACGGGGAAATGAAAACCTAAGAGGAACCAGAAAAGAGGTCTGGTAATCTTTCATGTGCTGCGCTGAGCTGCAGTTTCAGTGGATGGATACAATGAGGAGAGGAGAGGAGAGGAGAGGAGAGGAGAGGAGAGG
>JABWDL010000235.1:0-25072 GCA_015343265.1 Pao palembangensis | reverse complement strand
ATTTGGGACGCTTACATCTAATGAACACACTAAACTATTAATATCAGCTTGTCAAACCTTTTTAGGGACATTAGAGCCAACGTAGCTCCAACTTTGGGCCATTGTTCTCCGTGCATTTCCTTCTCTGCCTCTAGAATCTGCTGGAGAGTCTTGAACCGTATGGGGTTTGTGTCATAAATTAGCTTGATTTTCTGTGAGGTGAAACAGCAGCAAATCTAGTTTTATATAGTCGTATATCGCAGACGTGTAAAAGTGAAGTTGCAGATGTAGCTTCTGTACATACGGTGATGTTACCCGACATGTCTGCCTTCATAGGTGCAAAAATTGCGGAGCCAAAACAGTCTGAGGAGGAAGATTCACAGAGAATGTGACTGACAGGTCAAGGGAAATGAACGACTAATGAGCACATAATCGAAGAGCTCAGAAGGTGATCATGACACTGAGTGTGGCTTTGTGTTGTTGTTACTAAAGGAAAACACAGTTGCAGTCACACAAAGCACTCTTTTAGGTCTGTTTTAGGCCTGTTTCATATCAGGAGTAAAAAGGATTAATAATTCTAATAACTGTTGGGAAGATGTGAAGAAACCTGAGAGATAAGAAGTGTAAGAGATCATTTCTGGGGAGTGTATGTGACAGTCTCCTGAATTATTGATATTTATTGGCTGGTGAAGACACACATACTCACACACACAAAGATTTGAACAAATTTATTTTCAACACCTGTCTGATAGACTATTTAGATTTTCTTTTTAATGTGCGTAAATTTTCAACATCAGGCATTTATTAAACCTAAAGAGTTCCACATGGTAAATTCAGTAATGGACCATTGGCATATTAATACACAATGAGTTCGTACAATGATGCCCTGGTACACCATGGCACCAGTGAATGGGCAAAGGGAACTCAACACCATTCAACCTCAAATCCAGGCCGACAGGTTAAATTATGCATGCAAAACAATTGAAAACAGTCTGATTGAGAAATTTGACTCCAAAAAAGGTTATTTCAAATGCTTGGTTGTTTCTTGGTCTTCTGTACATGCAGTGATGTTTTGGTCTTTGTCTGCCAACTGAATGATGTTGGTATCACCTTCTCTGTTTATCTTCAGTTTGGAATTTAGTTTTTCACATTTTTTCCCCACATTACTTCACCTGTTAGAGCTACTGAAATAGCGTCACGCTTTGGAAGCTTCACTTACCGAATAATGGCGGAAGGTATGCCACAGCCTCCAGAAACGACCGTGTTTCCACCTGTCTGTCAGCAGGCAGCTGTCTGAACTGGTGCTCCATTAGGAGAGCCATTTCCGAGGTCCTTGCACGCTCGTACCTCTGGAATAATACAGTCTGCACAGCCTCTACTCCAAACTTACTCTGACACCAGTGTGTGTGCCTTATCCCACCCCTGAACACACATGCACCTATACACGTGTATGGACAAAGCAAACACACTACACTGGCTTCAGCACCAATCTGTAGCATCTCAAGCAGTTAGGAAGCTATTGTGCCTTCTTATTTTCATATAATATTGAGTTTATTTGGGGGTGTTTTTGTGCTCATTTGTATGTCAGTGTTAAACTACCCATCTATTTAATTCATACAGCCATTCCAGGATTTGGCTTTTGTGGAATTTCAACATTAGTAATATTAATGTTTCCCCAGGATGATGTCAATACAATAGAGGTGTGAACAATGTTTTGTAATGAAGGGAAAAGTGCTGTGTTACGTTTATTATCACAATCATTGTCGTCTTTAGTAATAAATAACCCGAATAAATATCTGACCAAATATTTTAAAATTCTGATTCATTTAAACTTTACATTCTTTTCATATAGTTTTATATAGTTCTTTTCTATTTTAAACCGCGTTTCGCTTTTATCCCCGGCGACAGATTTTGACCCTTACGCCACCCCGTAGCGTGGGGGATAATAGGAAGTTTAATGGCTCGAAAACTATGGCAACAATCTTCTACAAACAAGTACCAACAAAAAGCAGTCAAATGAGATATTTCTATAGAAATCAGTGTCTCCCAGCGCACATCTAACGGAAGAAGTCAAGGCCCCGCTACCCACTAAAGAAAGGTAAGTATTTTTTCATTTCCTTTGTCGGCAGCAGCTCTGTATTCGTTGAGGCGCATTGAGAGTTTTAACGTTTAACATAAGATAGGCTATATATGGTATAGTTGTGCAAAATCTTCGTGATTTATTCTGTCTTTGTTTGCTTTATTCATTAAATCAGCTGCGTTTGCAGTACACGTCTTTGTAGTACACGAAGAGTAGCAGAAATTAGCTGTACACTGGGTACATTTAGCTCCAGGTAAGTGCTCGATCTGTCTCTTCTTTAGGAGCCGAGTCTATGGCTCTGCCGACCCTCTCCACTCGGGTGCCCACACGCTCCAGATCTCTGGGCGCACACATGGCCTGGCAGCGGGAGCGGGATGCGGTGAGGCGCAAGCAGTGGGAGGCGCACGCCCGGGATTTGAAACAACAAAGCGTGTGTAGTCAGAGACAGGCCATCTGGAGCTCCAAACACACTTTCAACAAGAGGTACAGTACATCCACCATGACACGACTTTCCTGAGGGAATCTGTTGCGCTGTGAACTCGCAACGCCTTTATTTTCTTTACTGTTCTAATAAAGACAGTTTGCAAGTTAAAATGTCGGTGGTGTGTTCCCTAGTATGTCAGCCTACCACGCTCAACATGTGAAGGAAGAGCACAGGGCTAATTTGGAGCGGCGCAGAAACCGGCTCAGGACTTTGCTGCAGAAGGAGAGGAACCGGCTTGAGGTGGAGCTCAGGGAGGTGGTGCCTGACAGGAACATGCTGACAGGTCAGCTGCGTCAGAAGAGAGAGGAGCTCCGTACAGCAAGAGAGGAAAGGAGGAAAAAGGTGGGCTATTTCCCCCTAACTCCTGCAAATCAACCTGCTTTCAGCTGCTGACCGCAGAAACGTCTGGTTTTAAACCCTAGTTGGCAGAAGAGCTGCTGAGGGAGCACTGGAAGAAAAACAACCCAGAGCTGCGAAAGGTAGCAGAATTTTCACGATTTCTGGAAATTAAAAGGACTTGTAAACGATACAAAATTCCTGTTTTTAAATGGTGTGCTTTCTCTTTTCTTCTACTCCCGTTTATTTCGCCCACAGGTTGAGACAGAGTTGCACAACGATTATGTTGTCAGTCAATGGCAGAAGCAGATATCTGAGAAGAAACAGGTAAAACACCAACAGTGCAGTTAGCATCCTGTCCGACACACACCTGCTCCCTCCAGGTCATGTCTGCACCACCTGTACGGTCTGTTGACTCATCCATCTTTTCCACACACGCAGCAACAAGTGTCAGAGCAGGAGGAGGAAAGACACTTTGAAAATGAGTACGAGAGAACCCGAAAGGAGGCCCTAGAGAGGATCAAGCAAGCAGAGGAGAAAAGGAAGGCAGACGAGCAGAAGAGGATGGAAGACCTTCGGAAACAAATGGAGGAACTGAAGCTAAGGGAAGAGGAGGTGCGTGGACTTCCAGAGAAGCTGTTTCTGTGGCGACGGATGACATTACACACTCCTGCATATTCTTAAGACAGTTCAGCTGAAGCAGGAGCAGGAGGCTCTGTTGGTCAAGCAGTGGCAGCTGGAGAAGATAGAGGAGGAACGGAAACAGGTGGAAGAGAGACAGAAGAAGTTTGAGATGCGGTGAGAGAATGTCGTCAGAATAACCGTCACACCTGGGATGATATGCTGCTCTGGTAAGACACCGCTTTGACCGGGTTTGTTCCATCAGACGTTTCCTGGTCCATCAGTATCGAGCTCAGATGAGGCGAAGAGCCGAGCAAGTGCAGGAGGAGCTGGTTAGTCTGCGAACTTGTGACTCCCACCTCTAACTTTCACGCCAGCAATAAATGATTCTGTTTGGAGCAGGAGGCTGAGCGTAAGATGCTGGCAGCCTTGCTGGAAGGGGAGGAGGAGGAGGAGAGAACGAAGAGTTTGCGCAGGGAGAGGGCCATCGCTGACGTGGTCTGGATGAAGCGCGTGCTCGAGGAGCAGCTAGAGCTGGAGAGAGAGAGGGAGGCCGAGTTCGATAACCTGCACAGGTGAGCTCCAAGATTCCGCCAAGTCTGACTCCCGTCTTCAGAAGCAAACCCGGGAATCTCATCTGATTCAGGCAAGAAGCTCAGCGGGTGTGGGAGGAACAAGAGGCACAGTGGGAGAAAGAGAGGAAGGCCAGAGAACGACTCATGCAAGAGGTGGACCGGTTTGAGATTCCAGTAAAGAGTTCCGTATCATCTGAAGAGTTTAACAGCTGATCTCTGTTCCTCCTTGTGGAAAGGTGCTCGCGGAGAGACAGCAGCAGCTGGTGAGGAAGATGCAGAAGAACCGTGAGGCTCAGGAGGAGTCCCAGAGGAGGCGGGAGGAGCTGATCAAGGAGCTGGAGACAGAGAGGAATCTGAGAAGGCAGCACAAAGAGAATCAAGAGAGCCGTCGGACGGCCTGGTTACAAGAGGTCGATGCTCAGGTTGGGTCATGATGCAGTGTTCGCCGCACATTGTCGAAAACCATGAACATCCAATTCCACTTTTCTCTAATTACTGTTATTGTAGGTAGAGCAGAAGCACCAGGAGCAATTAGAGGAGCAACACAGGATAGACCAGGAAGAGGAGGAGGAAGAGCAGCTTCTTCAAGGTCAGGAGGAGGAGGTCAGGCTGGAGATGCAAAGGATGGTGGAGACAGGACACCAGGAGAAGGTAAACTGTTGATCCTCAGGAAACCAGTCATTCACAGTTGAAATGTGGTTTCATTAATGTTCAAATGTGACTGAAATGTTTCAGATTCACAGCAGACCTCGATCCGCATGGACATGAGCTCAGCACGGCTGTGGGGTGATGGATTGACTCTCACGTTTTACGTTTACTTTTGTTTATGTTGGTTCTGAGCTGGTTGATACCACGATTCCTGTTGGGGGGACAGAGGCCAGGGCCCTTTCCCCAGGAATCACACAGAGACCTTCCATTTTTCTGCTCAAATTAATTTAATTTTGCACTTTTGTATACTTCTTATCCAAAATGTGTACAGTTGTTAGTAAAAACCAATCAAAGAAGCCATTTTGTTATAAATTATTTATTTAGAAAATAATGATGTTGCCAAAGTGCTGCTAAACAGCTGCATCACGTACATCCCTGCTTTCATGTACAGAGGGGGACGCTGCTTTGATCAGACTGGCGATGGACATGTAGTTGCCCAGTTGTACAGAAGACGTTTAGAGTTCGACCACTTTTACTTTAAATACCTGTACAAATCAATACTGCAAAATAAAATACAGCACGAAGCCCCACGGCAACGCACAGTCGTTTTAAATTAACGGACTAGCTGGGCCAAACTGAAGCATACAAGCGGGCTCCTGTAGTCTAAACTGCTTTCACAAATGGTTACACGCAAACGATGTTGAAAATCCGCTGCAGACCGGATTAGTGAACAGGATAAACCACGTACAGATGTTCACAGCAATAGAGCAACAAACATTAGCTTTGCACCGCTACAAAGTGTGCTTACATGAAGTCAGATACTTAAGGAAGGTAACTCTGGTCAGGTTGTCTTAACTTCTACAGTATGTTAATTTTACACAGTGCAATTAATGACTAGAAGGCTCTTTAGCTACAGTGTCAGCAACAGCATTCAATTATGGCTTTTCATGCTCGTCTTTGGACTAATAATATAAGTCGATTTTGATGGATTGTGCTCAACTTTCAGTAAGACATTTCTGTCATGGACTGATTCTTAGACATTTTAACAGTAATTTTGTCACTCATATTTCAACTTTCCCCCTTATTAAATTTTGTGCAGGGTTGTCTTTGAAAGGCTGACATTTAGATTTTCTTTAGTCAATGCATGCATAGAACACCAACAGAAATCATAATAAAAAAAAAAAAACAGTTTACATGTATGAAAAACACAGACGCTGACGGCTTTGCCACCTTCTAGGTGCCATCAGTTGGTATTCTCCTTGGTGGTGACCGTGACGAGCTGCTTGGCAGCTTTGGCGATGTCATAGGCGCACTGGATGACCTGCTGGGTGACCAGCTGCATGTCCGGCCCCGGGCAGCCCTCCGGCGGCGCCGCCTTCCTGCACTCGCTCTGAAGCCGATAGGCGCTCGAGGTCAACAAACGCAGAGATGCTCTTACCGTGTCTGAGCGTGGCTTCTGCAGAGGAGGGTTAAATCTTATTTCCCCACGGAAAATATTCACGTGTGTTCGGAGCGAATCCTTTGAAATCAAACAAGCTTTACCATACCTTTGGGAAGAGGGCAGCCATTTCAGTCACAGCCACATGTATTCTTTCTGAGCAGGGTATGAAGCTGTGGGCGAGAACGTTTCTGTGAGTTTCCAAAATGCTGCATCATCACGTAGGAATTAACCTACTGTAGGTGTAGGTGTGCATGTAAATGTGCATTTACATGCACATCTGTCAGATTAAGGTGCTACATGGTCAAATATCAACACAGCGTGCGTTGTCATTCAGCATAACATGCTATTAAAACAAACATGATTAGCTTTGTGACTTCTTCAACACGCTTCTACAAAAATCAGTCTCACCACAAAGGCGCCTTAATGACCTGTGTGACCTTTACTTCAAAAATCCACTCAGCACGTTTGTTACCAGCAAAAGAAAATCAACTCTTGAGGAGAAAGAGTTAATGTTTGAAGAGTGAGAGGAAAAGAGTGCTCGTTAGCAGGACGGGCAGGAGACACGCGAGGGTGTGTGAGGGAGAGGAAGAGAACACTGTGCCTGGGAGGCAGGGACAGAGGCCAGAGTACCAGGAGGAGGGGTCAGGGGGTCGGAGGCTGAGCGGATGGAGGGGAGTGGCTGCTTTCTCAGCCCAGGGGACCAGAGTGCTGAAGCATCCCAGGCTGTGCCTGAGCCGGCGCGCGCCTTCACGCTCGCACGGCCTGCTTGGGAGGGCGAGGGGCAGGGGAACGGTGACGCCGGAATCATCGGAACAGTGCAGCGAGAGAAGATTGGGTGGAGAAAATGCACACAGTTGAAAAGATTCAGGTTTACGACAGAAAAGAAGACATGAAAGAGGAGGAGGTTCTTCTCTTTTCGACACTGACCTGTCGTGTTTGTTCTCCTGAGCAGCTCGCAGCAGCTCCTGGATGTTCTTGGTGATCTGCTCGGTCTTGCGGATGACATCCTCCGTGCTGGGGAGCGCGGGGTCAGGCTCCGCTTCAGGGGCGTCCAGCTCTGGAATGGAGCTACCTTCTCCCAGCCAACCACTGCTCCTCATCCTCCCTCTCCGGCACAATCTGTGGCGGGGGGAAGACGGCAACAATCACTGCAAACTCCTCACCTGTGACTGCCCCAAAAGCGTCTCTGGGTGGTGCTCTTACCCTGAATCATCCATCTCTGAGTCATTGAACGTGTTGTCATAGTCACTTTCAGGCACGCTGCTCTGTTTCTCTAACTTTGAGGCCTGGAAAAAGTGCAAAAAATCTCCCTCGCATGAGAAACTCTGAACAGATGCGACATCAGCGGCTGAAAGGTGAAAATGCAGACGCAAAACATTATCACGTATACACTTTTACTCCATAAAAAGTTAGAATAGGAGCAAATACTAGTGGTGCACACGTGTTCAGCCAGTGAAACAGAAGCAAGAGCACATTCAAGAG
Organism: Pao palembangensis; assembly: GCA_015343265.1. Taxonomy (NCBI): domain Eukaryota; kingdom Metazoa; phylum Chordata; class Actinopteri; order Tetraodontiformes; family Tetraodontidae; genus Pao; species Pao palembangensis. The sequence goes on along the minus strand of JABWDL010000235.1, from coordinate 17,426 downwards.
GAAATTAGTAAGAAACTCTTCAGATCCAAAAACTTACTATGCTTAAGGATAATATCAAGTCCGCCTGACACACTTCATTAAAAATGAGTGCACAGAAGTTTTAGCTACACATCTGTTATCATAAACATTCAAAATAACTATTTAGATTCACAATCAACCTCAAAGCTGCACTCAGAGACAGGGAGGACTCACTCGGACCTCAGAACATGCTGTTGGAGGTTTAAGGAACGGCCCAGCATTACTTACAAATGCTGCTAAAACTAGTCTTTACTGTGTTTGCATCTGGGTTACTGTGGCCCAGATAAGGAGTGAGTGATGGCCGGGGGTGAGGGCGTGTGGCCCTGACGCATGGCTCATGCAGCAGAGCGGATAAAGAGCAGCGAACAAGGAGGACAGAGCCAGGTGAGGGCGAACAGGTAGGAGAAATAGAGCTATGCCCCCCGAGGTGGGCTGCGTCCCGCAGAAGGTGGGTGCACAGATGTACTTAACCTTCTGACAACTGTCATCCTTCGACCAAGACAGGGTGGATGGAAATGAGGGGAGGGATGAAGAGGTGGTGGCGAAAGGGCCCTTTTTTGTCTAAAGGCAGAGGTCAAATCACATTTAATGACTCCTGACATAGTGAACAGACAAACATATGGCTTAGATTCATGGTAGCTTGGTGAGATATTTGATGGTGAGTTCAGGGATGGAAATAGCTATGAATGCTACAGGAATGCTAAGGAAAGCTCAAGGACAAACGTTGATCCTCGCACGTTTCCTCTAGTGAGCGTTTCCTCAGAACTCGGCTTCCAAGAAAAGGTGCATTAACCGGAGACCCGGCGATTCATTCCAATGAGAGAGAAGACCCAGGAAACAGATCTCAGAGGTGATTACGTGGAACCCGTTATGGAATCAGAGAAAGAATGAACACAGGCGAGAGGACAGTGTGTGAAATTATCATGCATTAAAAAAACACAGTATTTGTATGGTAGTTTTAATGCTTCATTGACATAAATCACGGTACAAAACTTTAGGATATATCAAAATAACAGCATCTTCTCAAGTGCAACTGCGTACACACAAAGGACACTAGTAAACACCAGATGAATGTGGAATAATGGTTTTAGAGAGCTGTCAAGATGAAATGTATAACACATTGCTAATGATGGCCCCTGACCCAACGAAAGGGTGGACAAACAAAGGGAGGAGGAGGAGGTGGAAAGTGATGGAAACAGGGCAGAGGAAAGGAAATGGCAAAGGAAAGCTGGGAACGGGTCTACTTACATGAGGTGGGAAGGGTTGCAGGGTGGGGATACCCTCCTCTGGGTGAGGGGTTTCTCCTTTAGAAAGGTAGGGCTTCAGGCCTGAGCCGGTCTCATACATAGACATGGGCCGACTGGCCCGTGCGGACTGCCGGCGTTTCAGGGCTGAGGGGCTGGAGGGGTCGGGGTAGTCTGAAGAGCTGGGGATCTGATAGATATTGGCTGTGACCTGCCGCCTGAGAGAGGAGTTCTCGCTTTGCAGAGTGTGCAGCTGGAAGAGACGGTCAGCAACATACTAAGAGCAGCTCTCAGCAAAGCAAGCTTGGTTCCCTGTTCTCAACCACACAGTCTCTCAAATGGGATACGCCTGCCGTTAGTTCGGCCGAATACGAGAGGAACAAACCACGATGGGGAAAAAAAAAAAAACGATGTCAACCTAAAAACAAAAAGAGGCTAAGTGCTAAAACAAATAGGGCTGTACGTTTTTCATAAGTTAACTGTCAACTCGACAGGATTCTCTCACGGCCGAACAATGCAAAGCAGGTGACAAGCAAGCAAAACGTCTGCTGCACAGAAAAGCAGCGCAGGTGCAGTTTGAGTCAAAGATTTAGCAACAGTACAGACAGATTAACTCGGGAATTAAGAGAGGATCAGAACCACCCAAGAACGGACTCAATCGGTCAGGGATTTAGATACAAACAGAATGAATCTAAGTTTAGTTACAGATGTTTGATTGTGATAAACGTCACCATGGCTGCAAGTCAAGTTAAAGCCAATGGTGTTAATGTGTGAATATGTTCTCCTGGACTGTCTGTTGGCCTCTTAAAAAACACCTATCCGCCAATCAGTTTACACTCAACATCAGTAAAAGAAAACCAGTAAAAGCTCCTACAAACACAAATTAAAGCAAAAAAAAAAAAAAAAAATACAACGTAACCATGCATCAAAGACCTGCACTAAAGTAATTATACACAGCATATGTGATGAAGCAAGGCACACACACTACAGTTAGGTAAGAGATTAAAACCCACTGGTGATTATTTCATGCCTTTGAAAAAAAAAATTAAAACATGCAGATTAGTACAATTAGAAAGAAATGATATGACTCTTATTTATTACAAAAGGTTCAACTGGAACAAAGGTCTGCTGCGTCTTTTCAAATCTCCACTTTTCATTTAAGCTTAAAAACAGAACAGAGGGTGGAGCAGCAGGGTGTCACAGCAGCCTTATCCTGCCACAGGGCGTTCCAGTCTCTGCACGCCCCACAGGCTGGGGCCGCACGCCAGAGAGAGAGAGAGACAGAGAGAAACGGAGGGGGGGGGGGGGGGAGAGACTTGGGGCTGACCGCCACCCTCCCTCCCTCCCGATCCAACCCTCCCCAGGTGTTAGTGATCTTATTGGTGCAGCATGGTTGATACCTTTTTCTGCATGAGCCTCAGCTCATCGCTCAGGTTGTTGTTGGCTTTCATGAGGTGCTGGATCTTGGCTTCAGAGGCACTGAGCGCGTTTTTCAAATCCACGTATTCCTGCATGGTGATGGGACCGTCGGAGAGGTCTGAGTCCAGACTCTGTAGAGGAGGGGGGTTAAACAGCAGACAGAGAAAGAATGAATGAAGACAGACTGCTAATTTTCCACCTCTGCGAATTAGCTTTAACGTTAGCTTCAAAAGGGCCAGGAAAAACTGGAGACTGAGCACCTTGGTCCGATCTGCCTTGCTGGACGGGAGGTCTTGGTCCGTATCCTCGTCAGATGCCACGCTGTCGTAGTCAGGCTGGTCGTTGTCCTGGCTATCGCTACAATGTCTGCCCCCTATGTTCTTCAGGATGAATTCAATGTTATCTGTCACAGAGAACACCACTTACAGCATGTCTGGAGGAGGCGACCGTGTCAGAAATTCACAAAATAACCGACCTCTGGGACTGGCTACCGAATTCCCTTGCTGCCGGCGTTTAGCGTCACTCAGGATGTCGATCACAAGAGTTGCGAATTCGTGGGCGTTAAATCTCGCCAGTTTCTGCCGTCCCTAAACAAGGAAACCGAGATAGCGTCAGCTGCGGCCAAATGATGTGCATTCGCGACATGAAGGGCGGTTGTGTAGCGCTGACGTGCCTGGTTGCGCGTGGACGAATACTCTGGGTTCACGGGAAGGAAAGGCACCACTGTCGTCTCTGTCACCAGGGTGCTGTGGTTCTGTGTTGCCAACCACACTGTAAAAAAAACAACAAAAATGAGACCAAGCTGTGCTGAAGTGAGCAGATATTGAGAAGGGACCGTTTGACCCTACCTGCATCGGTCTCTCTTCTGTCCACCTCATCGTACACATCCATGGCTAGCTCCTCGAATAAGTGATTACTGAGCTGCGTGAAGAGAAGCAAATGACACTTTGGTAAACCCGAGAAATGAGCGGTTAACAGAGTTGTTCTTCAAAAACACTTACAGACTGCAGCTTCTTCTTCGCCGCCTTGGCCAGTTCTGATAAATCTAAACTGCTATAAAACAGGAAAAAAAACTTTCGTGAACACCCGAATCACATGCTCGACTGAAAGTACAAGTTATCCTGATACTTACATGTTCCTTATTTATCAAGACAGCAAGAAAAGAGAAAAAAAAGGAGATTTTTGGCACAGATGCACGACAGCGTCCAAACAGACCTACCACACCTGGAAGGTTATTTATAAATCCCCAAACAGCTTCTGCTCTCTCACCTGTCAGCCATCTGTGGAACGATGAAGTGCTGCCCATTTTTATGATCTGAAAGGAACCAGAAATTTCTGCACACTTAGAGTACAAACCTCAGTATATAATCTGCCGTTCCCAGCTGACATGTCCCCCCGCGGGTCTTACCTGGTCTTCTTCCACAAAGGTAGAACGCCAGACGGTCGGTCAGTTCATACTGAATTTCCACCAGCCTCTCTGCCAGCTCGTGGTGGCCAGCTTCCCTGCAGAGATGCACATTGAACCACGATGTGACGCTGGCTGCTCCTCCAGCTCGAGTTTAACAAGAACAGCTAACCTTGCATAATCGATGGGGGTTTTTCCGTTGCTGTCAGGGGATCCGGGGTCGGCCCCGTACACTGTTAAGAGTTCGGCCTGAGACACTTGTCCCACCTTCGCAGCAACGTGTAACGGAGTGTTTCCTTTTTCCTGGAAGAGAAAGGTAAATCAACCGGATCTTTGAATTAACAGAGGAGAGGACTTTGACGTGTGTCTGTATTAATCCGACAGGTGAACCTTACAGGGTGAAAGAAATTCGCCTGTGCTCCCAGAGATAACAACCTCAAACAAGTCTCCAGATTCCCAGTGCGAACGCTCGAATGAAGTTGCTGAGGGAAATAAAAGAAGAGCCATTAAAAAACACAGAATCCTCCTTAACTCAGGTTTTGTGCAAAGAAACATGTTTTAATACTTTGCTCAGATCATTGGCAGTCGAGCTGTCGTCCTCTCGGCACGGCATGCGGTGCACAAACGCCAGCATTTGATATTTGGCCTTTATAAACTCTGATTTGTTTGGGCTTTTGGGACCGCAGGAAACGTGAAAGAAAGAGAAAACGACTCAGTTACATCAACAGAACTCACTCCTTCCTCACTTCTCAACAGCGGTCACTCACTGCAGTTTGTCCTGAGGGTTGGCCTTCCGTTTTCCGCTCATCACTGATGCTGGGTCCAGAAGTGAGTGCTCCCATATTGAATTTGCTCCATTGCTGTATAAGGTCTGAACCATCTAGAGATGGGATAAAGAAAATTGATGGGCTGTTAACATTACAGCCGAAATTACCAAAAGTTACCCGGACATAGATTAAAATTGTGCTTTAAGGTACAGGCGTGTACCTGGAGCTGCGTGGGAGGCCACGGTGTATGCCTCAGGTGGCGGACTTGGGAGCTGTGCCTGCCCAGGCTTCGATGAACACTGCAGCACTCGTCACAAATCAACACACCCCTGTTCACTGAGGCCCAGCGAGGATCTGAAAGACAAAGACAATTTTTCTTTTTGCCATTTACAACAGATTTCATGAATTTGACTCCTGGAGATCAGGCCTGACTTCTCCCACTGTCAGTGGACATGAAGAGAGCAAACCTTCAGCAACATCACTGTAAACATCAAAGTAACTTTATTATTAAACTAAAACAGCTTGGTCTGTGGTCTTTAATCAGGTTTCACAGACAACACTAGCGTTACGGAGAGGAAAGAGGAAGTGTAGGGAGAACATGTACAAATGGTTGATTTGGTGCTTTCAAGACATCTTTTAAAAATAAGAAAACTTGTTGATGATGATGATGATGATAAAGATGTGGACAGGCTTGTTCGACGAATGTTTTGTTAATGCCTCAAAAAGGTCTGCAGTTCAGATACAAGAAAAAATAAACTAATAGAAAGAGCACGAGGAACAAAACCTTTTTGACCTGATAAATATTTTGCCATATTGTCTAGAAAGGAAGTGAAAACAAGCAGCTGTATGTTGAAGTACAACAAATATTTGATCAGCGAGCAGCAACTTTGAGGGTAAACATACCAGACATCACAGCAAGACATTTAAGAAAGGTTGGACCTTTAAAAAAAAAATCAGGTCAAGGTGACTAAAATAAATATGTGTATTTAACCTTAACCTTTTAACCATATGTCCCAGAGTAACGCTATCTGCTGTTTTATATTAAGGCTCTCCTGACAGCCAACACGTCACAACCAAGAATACAGTAAATTCAAACAAGGCAGCCGATACAGCGTGAAACGGATTTGATTGCCCTGCACGGTGACAGGACAGACAGTGAAGGCCGTAGCAGCAGCAGCTGAGGTGGAGGAAGAACAGCTGCTTGGGTATTGGCACCATTCTGGCACCTAATCTCCTCTTTACTCCTCAACCCAGACCTGAGGGACAGCGCTGACGGCCTTTTCTTTTGCTTAACAAGCAATGCTAAATTTAATATCACATCTTTAAACTCTAAAAATATTCACAACCAACAACTGGCAGTGTTCATATGCAAGACCAGCTGTTGTGGAGGCCTGAGGGTTTTAAATAATACAAGTGACCTGATGATATACAAAATGTCAAAACTTTAATAATACTGATCACACAGTTTAATAGGTAATCAGTGCAAAGTTGGTGAAAATTGTCCTCTTGTGCAAGTCTAAGAAAATACACTTCTCCAAACAATTCACACGGCTACAGTAAATCACGTGTGCAATACATTATGGAGCCACAATACAGAAGTGTCTGCACTGAAAGCATGTGGTGGACTCAGTCGGGCATCCTGTTTTGCTTCCTGTGCCTGCGGAAAACATCACGTCATTTCTTCTGCGTAAATGGGACTTTTGAATATATCCCGTACAATGCTGTGCTACATCTTCTGAGGACATATTTGACAGTGAATGCTGTGTTTGCGTCATCTGTGATACTATTTCAAAAGCTTAATCTGCTGAAGCTACTGGGCTTTACACGGTCTGCAGTACTTCCTTTAGATAGAATTTAGAGTACAGGAAATAGTTCATATGATCTAAAACCTCAATTATTCTTACAAAAACTTACTATAAGGATAACCCAAAGATCTACTCATCTTTAATCAGTACAATCAGGTTTATTGTTACATGTTCAAACAGCTTTTATATTCATCTATGTAGAACCGAAAAGATTTTTTATTGATTACGTACATCGAATCATAGGGGATTAAAATAATCCATTATTACTGATCGGATTACAGCTGTCTGAAATACTTTTAAAGATAATTTAGCTGTTTTTATAGATCATGTTTATAATCAATTTCCTACAACAGATGACCTAAAACCGATTCAAAATAAGTGTAACACTATCGAGTACCAAACATTGCTGAATTCAGGCTAACAGTAAACACTGCAGTCAGGGTTGTAATTTGCTTACCTGGAGCACTGCAGTCAGCGCAGAGCTCGGTATTCCGCAGTCGTTTAGACATCTCGATTCTGGCGGAAATATCCTTAAAAACTGAGAAAAACTAACGTGCCTGATACGTTACGCTAACCATTGATTAGCCTGCAGGAGCGTCTTCAGTGTTAGCCAGACAAGCTAATTATAAACAATAAAAAGAGAGCGTTTATTTCTCTCTGCTGGTTCCCTTTTTTATCTAACATTGGCATTACAGGCACCACAACGTCATCGCATTATACGGGAGGGACAACAATGCTATATGCCAGTAAGTTGGTTGACTTAGCATATAATAAGCTACCAGCCCGTTCGGTAAACTCTTCCGTCCGGTAGACAGCGACACTGTAGCGCTTTCAACAGCAGCACAGTGTGACCTATTAGTGAGGAAAATTATACCCTGAGTTAAAACTGTAAGGGATTTAACCGATTCGGGAGTCACTGTGGTTTTCATTTTGTATGAGTAAATTAAAATCATTTTTTCTTTGTGTTAACAATTTGTGTGGTTGAAACGTGGACCCAGTATACTGGGTTGGACGTTGATTTGATTTCCGGTGATAGTAAACCTGACAGACTCAACTGAGGGAGTCTCTCGGAACTTTTTAGCGCACCCTAGTGACACGATTTCAGAATAAAATGGGGCATTCAGGTGATATTAACAACTGAGAATCAGTTTAAAAATTGAAAGAAGCAAAAGTGATACAAAAAAACCTCAACTACTCTCTGTATTTAACTAACAGGTTTCATTCATTTGGTTGCACTGTTGCGGTAAGGTTTTCTAGTCCATCTCGGAAATTAAAGCCATTGATCTCATTTCGAAAAACAACCTGCATTTACAAATTCTAATTTATTAGCAATCGTAGCACAATACCGCGCCATAATAAACTAATCACAATTAAGTGTGACTAATATAACCACATTCTGAGTACACTGGATATTTAAAGTAGTATAACCCCATGTGTTCAGGTTAAATGGTTCCGTCCCAGTGGAGTCAACTATTTTTTTTTTTCTAAAATCGTTTTTTTTTTATCTTATTTTTGGAAAAATAGCAACAATTTAGGAATTAATTTATCATTATATGCCAATGTGGTACTGTTTTGAAATCATTTTTAAAGTTGTTTGGATGAGGTTAATTTACTATTTCTGTTTTAGACACCCCTCTCACGATTTGGTTTCGCTCCAGGCGCTTCCTTGTTCAAAAGTTTCATTAAGAGGAAGGTTTAGTGAAAGTTGTTCGCTGTCTGGATATCGTGATGTTTTTACTGTGAAATGTTGAGGGCGTCTATTGTAATTATCGTGCATTTTTGGCTCGAGTATGGCGACGTTGTCCAGGTTTTTCCATGGCTGTAATCGTTAGAAGCAGGCTAACGCTGGAGTGAGCGGACGCGTACAGAGGAAGATGTCCACGGCTAACATTAGCGAAGACATCAGAGGGAAGTTTCCTCTGCATTCCGCAGTGTGGGAAAATGATTACAGGAAACTAGAAGAACAAATACGGATCCCACAGGTTGATAATACACGGAATACAATTTCTCATAGATCCATGACCGGAAAATGTTATTTGCTAGCTCGATGAAACCAGAGGGAGACGTTAAATCTCTTTAGCCATCCAGATAAAGTAGGCCAGTCGTGTTGACAGATGCTCCGTAGTGTCACACATATTTTTGTAAGCGATGTCTACAAGAAGTAGCTAATGACAGAAGGAAGTATATTTTTACATTAATTTGTAAATTAATTCCGTATTTCTGGCTGACAATTTAAGTCTTTACATAAAGCAACTAATCCAACAACGACTGGATTATCCTGATTATAATAAGTGCGTTATTATTTGCCGATTTGTGCTATTCTGGACTATTTAAAAGTATATTAGGTCTCTATAGTTCCATTGCTCTCACATACAGCCCATTATTGCTCCAAATTCTGATCAGACAGCCTTTTTTCTGTATTTCGAAAGGGGATTTCCTATGTGTGATTGCCATTACTGTATTTTCTGGTTGAATTATTAAAACCCATTATTATTTCACTATAATTACTACCCAGCCACCATGATTATAACACACTTACTTCAGAGGCTCATTTTAGAACCAAACAGACTGATCTGTCTTCAGTCTGGTGTTATTATCAGTGATGACCTAATAGAAAAGTCAACAGTACAACTATGAAGCTCAATTATAGAATGAGATCAGTTTCACATAAAGCTGAACTTTAAGCTCATGTTTGTATTTTTACTTTGTTGTTTTCCACATACTGTCATATTTTGTCTGTGTTATTCCTGCATTATTTACATACAGTGGTTTCCTCTTGGTTTCTAAAGAATGACATTGAGGCTGTTGATCCCAGGGGTCGGACACCTCTGCACCTTGCTGTCTCGCTTGGTCACCTGGAGTCGGTGCGAGTTCTCCTCCGACACAATGCTTCAGTGACTAAAGAAAATGCCAGCAATTGGACAGGTTAGTTATTCAGTTGTCCCATGGACTTTCACTTAAAGTGTCATTCAGGCTAGGATTTTAATGGGTGGTTTGTTCCTTTGAACCTTTTCTCATTTTACCCTACCCAACCTCTGAGTTAAGGGGAGTTCTGTAAAAGCAGGGATGTCCCAACTATTTCACAAAGGGACGTGTGGCTGCAGGTTTTTGTTCCAACCAAGCAACAGCACACCCAGACTAAACTTATTAATCAACTGATCTGAGTCTTCAGACAGCTGATTGGTCAAACTATGTGTGCTTCATTGGTTGGAGCAAAAACCTGCAGCCACACGGCCCTTTGTGGAATAGTTTGGATATCCCTGTGTAAAAGTCACTCTCGTTCACGTTTTTTTTTTTTTTTTTCATTTTTGGAAATGAAAAAATTACTTTAAAAGTTTCAGTAGTTTACAAACCCCTACGTCTCTGTCTAGTGTTGCAGGAAGCTGTTAGCACTGGTGATCCAGAAATGGTCCAGTTAGTGCTTCAGCGCAGAGACTACCTCAAAGCCTCCACTGCACTGGGAGGAGTGCCTGAGCTGTTGGGGAAGATTCGAGAGGTTCGCTTTGTTCAGTGTTCTGTCGTGTATCTGTATGTGTGCCTGAGTACACTTACTGCTCATGGCAATGATGACTGTGTTTTGTGTGTGTACAGTCTCCAGACTTCTATATGGAAATGAAATGGGAGTTCACCAGTTGGAGTAAGTGTTTTATAGTCTGACTTCATTATGGAATAAATAATTGGATGACCAAGTACAATACCCTAATAGCATTTTTATACGGTATATAAGAATATGTAATTATCATCATGTCTGTGATGCTTATGAACAAAATCTTTATTTATCCATCACGGTCTTTGGGGTATTCTAGTTCCCCCAAAATGTTTGATTTAAAAAAAAAAAAAAAAAGCACCTCATACTTGGGGGAAATTACTAAAATGAAACCAGTTTGAGGAAGGCTCTTATTTTTGCCAGCCAAGAGGTTGTAACAGATCATACGGGACAAACCACATACCTCTCTATTAATAGTTTGAACACATTTTTTTTCCTATTACTAACGGTTCTTTGTGCAAATGCAAATATATTTTGCAGTCCCTCTTTTGTCACGGGTTTGTCCCAGTGATGTTTGCCGTATCTGGAAAAGCGGCGCGAACCTGCGCGTGGATGCCACGCTCCTCGGCTTTGAAAACATGACATGGATCAGAGGACGTAGAAGCTACATCTTCAGGGGGGATGGTTTGTGTTTTGGCCCTCGAAGATTTAGAAAAATATTGTAACTACCAAATATCTGTAAAAGGATTCTTTAAACAGACCTCTGCCTTTGCCTTTGTAGATTCGTGTGCAGAGCTGATGGAGGTGAACCATGATGATGAAGTGGTGGACACCGAACGCTTCAACATCTCCCAGGAAATGGAGGATGTTACGCTAGAGTCCATGCAGCCAGCAGAACAGGAAGTTGCCAAAAGGCTGACCACTCCTATTGTCAATACCTATTTGGACACCAAGGAAATTGCTTTTGAAAGGTAGATGAAACCCTTAATGTTGTATATTTTATTTACTACATTTTATAAAGTTCCATTAGTCAGGCTTTCCTCTTAACTTTCCATAAAAAAATATTTAAAGTAACTTTTGCATTGAAAGGTTTCATTAATGAAGCGGCTGCAAATATGATACGTAGCTCCAACAGGCTGTTCAAACACATAACTGCATAATATTGTGAAGCTGCCTAGGAAGACATGAGCGTTAATGTGGATTTGGCCTTCTCAGGAACAAGTCTGGGATCTGGGGCTGGAGAACCGAAAAGACAGAAGTCATCAATGGATTTGAAGCAAAGGTTGACAGAAGTTAGACTTTTTCTGTGTAATTCTCACCAGTGCTGTGCTGGTGGACCGTGGAGTGTCTGTTCCTGAAAGCACGTGTTTTGGGATGTTTCCTCAGGTTTTCAGCGTTAATAATGTAAACGTGGTTATCAGGACAAGGACAGAGCATCTCACAGACGAGGAGAAAGCCAGGATAAAAAGTAAGTCGAGGGTTGTGTTTACATTTCTGTGTTATTTTACTGAAAAGTTCATTTTCTTGTGTCAGGTGAAAGAAACATTTTAGAGTCTCTGCTTGGTACTGTGGAGCAGCACATAAGCGCACAAGGGGTAAGATATGTATTCATTTATCAAGACTAAACGTATTTCAGTCTGCTAATCCGGTAGGCATGCTGTTGTAGGACATGACTATGGAGTATGCAACTGCCACCAACCCCACTGCCATCACTCCAGAGGAATATTTTGATCCTGATTTTGACCTCGGGAATAGAGACATCGGCCGGCCCATTGAAATGAGCGTTCGTACACAGAAGTAATAATCACTTTCACAATTTTTCACGTTGATCCCGATGACACTACTGTGAGAATGATCATTCTAATGATCAGAGTGCTGGGTTCACATAGCATCATGGGAGCCTGATTAATGTCCACATACAGTTTATTTGTTGTTTTGTTTATCAGTCACTGTTGTGTTGTCATGAAGGTTTAAAGGTACCCTGTGGATGAGTGAGGATCATCCCCTCTCCCTGGTGGAGCAGGTGACCCCTATTATTGACCTCATGGCACGAACCAGTTCACACTTTGCACGTCTGCGAGACTTTGTTACCTTGAAATTCCCTCCAGGATTTCCTGTTAAAATAGGTAATGAAGGTTTTGGATGTGCTACTTTTTCAAAAGTTTAAAGATACAGCGTCCTTTCTATCTGGAGTGAGGTCCAATCTGCTGTATTTCCTTTCTCGCAGAAATCCCCCTGTTCCACGTTCTGAATGCCAGGATCACCTTTGGTAGCGTGAATAAATGCAGCACTGAAGCCGAGGTGAAAACCACGCCAGCAGTGACGCCAACATCTACAGGAGAGGATGAAGAAGCTGCAGGTGGGGCTGCAACCTGTTATACTCATTCCTTTCATATATATAAATGTTTTTCTTAACTTTTTTTTATTTTATTTTTTTTTGTCTGTCCCGTTAGAATTGTCTCCATTTCAGGTGTGTCCTTCAGTGTTCGAGGTGCCCGCCAGTTACCATCGACGAGGGGGCAGTCGACACACCCCTGTGTCCAGTAACGACGAAGAGTTGCTGCAGTACGCCATCCATCAAAGTCTCCTGGAGTCTCATAGAGCCCCCAGTCAGGTCAGAACACCCCCCCTTTACTAAGCTCACCTCTCACAATTTAGTTCACAGTTTATCATCAGTGCTCACTGTGCCGCCTTGCATTTGCAATATCGCTGGTGTTTATGTCCCTGCAGGAGGTGATCTGGGAGGATACAGATACTGATGTCATGACCAGAAGCCGGAGTGACAGGTGGGAACAAGGGATGAGGTTGTCTTCTTAAAACAATTTTATATTGTAGGTGACAAAAGAAACTACTTTCCACCTGTAATTCTAGAAGCATCCCAGAGGGGGCGCTAGTGGACTACGGAGACACCTCTAGTCCCTCCAGCTCGATGTCAGCCTCCAGCCCCGACACTGAACTCCGTCTGGCCATGGAGCTCTCTGCCCAGGCTCAAGCCGAGGAGGACAGGATAAGGAAGCAGGAGGAGGAGGAGCTGGAGAGGATACTGCAGCTATCGCTTACTGAAAAGTAGAAAGGAACAAGAGGGAATAATAACAATCTTACTAACTTCTTCTGATCCAGAAGCAACCACCACACCTCAATCTTCCTCCTTAACCACAGTAGTCATCTATGCAACTGCAGATTGTGTTTCTGTAACACGTCATTCTTCTACAGACAAAACAAGTGTCTGTCTGATATTTTGCAAAGGTTATTTTTGGAAAGAGTGTAACTCCTTTTTTTATGTTAACGTTTCCATCCCTGAGCTAAAATTATGGACAGACCAGTAGGTTGTGTTTTCTTTAATTTATTTCCAAATCAGACAGTGCAGCAGAATATACAAAGGGCTGACCTGATCCTTTAAGCTGTAGAAGTGTTTGACTGGAGGCGACTTCATGCTTTGCTGGCATTCTTAGTTTTGGTTTTGTTTTTGTTAGCGAGACTGAAATGCTCCTGGTACTGTGGTCCTGGCTGAATGGACTTGGGTGTCTGAGGACGGTGGCTTCATTAAGTAACAGAATTCTCAGGGTACTGATTTTCTGCGTTTTCCCTTAACTTTGCAGTTTATTTATGAATCAGGTGTTAAATAAATCCAAATTGTAGCCTGGTTAATGTGGTTTTGGTGCAGGCAGGTGTTTCGCTCAGTGCCACAATGATAGTGTGTCAGAAAGAAAAGAGTTGTTTAGTAGTAAGGAGTGGTTTAGCAGTAACGCTGTTTTCTTAATGTTGATTCCACTGATTTTTTTTTTTTTTTTTAATCCAGGAAATGAGTTTTATGGTAAGGACCATGTTTTTTGTTTTTTTGTTTTGTTTTGGTTGAAGGAGCATCTTTATCAATTCTGCACTTGGATCAAAAACAGTGACCAGACTGTATTAGATTGTTCGAAATGACTTAAATGCTGGTCTGAAGCCTTTTGGAACTGGAAATAATAAAGCTGTCATTTATATGAAAGACATTAGAGCACAGACTCAAGATTCTAGCATGATTGCCAAATGTAGGATTCCTTTCTTCCGCATGTGCCAATGAATTGATTTTAACTGACATCTCTCTGGGCAGGTTTTGATGACAAACTTGGTGCCACTTTGGAAATGATTTTTAAGTGTTTTGCAGCGTAAGAAATGATAAAAACCAGATCGAGGCTAAAGTTGATTTAATTATAACCCAACATCTTTAAGAAAGTTCTTTAAGCATCCCATTGTCTGGTTTCAGTTTGTTTTTAAAAAGGATACTAATTGTTAAAATCATGTTTCCAAACATTCAACTTTAACAAATTAGTGCTTTGGTTACTTTAATGCACTGTTCTTTTTTTATTTGTCCAAATTTATAAAATAAAAGCACTTTATTTCCAAAAGATTTTGACCTGTAATTTTTTTTCCTTTTACATATATACTGTAAATACTTGTCACAAAATGATGTAAAAAAAAAAAAAAGTACACTGGTGACATCAATTGTGTTTTATTTAAAAATACTGTGCACATTTACCAGCTTTTCTTTGCAGAATTTGAATAGAAATTATAATTGAATATATATATATATAAAAAATGGTTCTTGAGCCTTTCACAACATAAACATAGGTAAGATTAAAGATCAATCTTGCCAAAGGAAGATATAAACACCAATAAGGCATAGCATTATGATCACCAGCACAACGTTGTGTTGGTCCCGCTTTATTCTGCCAGAACAGCCCTGACCCAGCGGTGCACAGACACCCTGAAGATGAGCTGTGGTGTCTGGAACCAGAAGCTCCTTTGACTCCTGCAGGTTGTGAGGTGGGGCCACATTCATTTGAAGGACAAACTTTTCCACTTTCTGCCTGATATAAAGCGATAATCAGTGTTTTCCCACCTCACCTTTCAGTGGTCAAAATGTTATGCCCAGTCAGTGTATATCCTAATCGTGGAGTCAATTTCACACACTTTAATATATTAAAATCAATATCTTTACATTTAAATAATACTTAAATGATCGTATCCTGGTCCTTAATTCCAGGTTTAAATTTTAAAGTCTCCTGAGTTTGTGCTCAGGTACCCAAAGTCAGTGGTGGACAGACCAGTGTTTGTAAACCACTTTCTTTATGTACACTTTAAATTAATAAAAACATGTGCCATAGGAACATTACTGCAGCATAACATGGAGGATAACAAAGAATTGCATGTGTAATTATACTGAACTGCGTTAATACGCAGCAGCCGGGCTGTTTTCCTGAGCTGAACTCCCCTGTTCAGGTGCGTCGTGACTCGCTTGTGTT
The DNA here is from genome assembly GCA_015343265.1 of Pao palembangensis. Lineage (NCBI taxonomy): Eukaryota > Metazoa > Chordata > Actinopteri > Tetraodontiformes > Tetraodontidae > Pao > Pao palembangensis. The sequence goes on along the minus strand of JABWDL010000235.1, from coordinate 1,996 downwards.
CGGCTCGTTTCGGCCTTTTCCGTGCAGGTGAGCTCTTTAACGTCGGGAGTGAGGCTTGTAGACACATACAGCCATAACGATCATCAGCAGCAGAAGCACAGCGAACACACTCCCCAGAGTGACTGCGAGGACACACACACGAACACACACTGTAAATAAATTATGAAAAGGATTAATACGGGTTTCATGTTAACGTTTGACCGCCTCCAGTGTGGTGTAAAGAAAGGATGCTAATCTAGCGTGTAGCCGGACAGGACTGACGTCATCTTCCTACTCGAGCCTTACCCAAATTCTGCTTCTGTAACACCACATAAGCTCTGTCTGTCTGTCCGTCCGCCTGCCCCGGAACCAAAAGGCCCAAAAGCAGGATTAACGCTTGAGAGATGGGACGAAGCATCATCGTGGAGGCAAGAGAAAGACGAGGAGGAGGAGGAGGATGAAGAGTAGGGGAAGGTGCTGCTGCTTCCGCTTTATCATCTGGGTCCTAAAACCGCCTGTGTGGGCCTTGAGGCGAGGAGATCGTTATTTATTTGGGTCAAAACGTTAATTGGAAAATTTACTGATAAAAAAATAATCATTTTAAGTCAATTGTAGAAATACAAATGACGATTTCTTGGACTGTATGGTACTGTTTAAGATTTAAAGTGAATTCAAAGTTTTAAATTTCTATAATTTGGGGATTTTCTTCCCGTCAGGGACACCTGTCCCATCACACGTCCCTGGAGGACAGAGGAGGCTGAACACAGCCGTGTTCTGATTGGTCGACAGAGACTTTTCATTTCCTTTCTGTGTTTCTTTGCATTTTGGTTATTGTGTGACTTTTCTTTTGAGCAGAGAGTCAGGCTGCTGTATATGTTGTCGTCTGACCGATGTCGTTGCCACCCAGCGCTCGTGGCCAACAGTGACAACAAACATCCAGGTTTCAGGTTGCGCATCCCTCCCTCCGTGTTGGATGCAGCTCAAACGTCTGATGGCATCAACAAAGCTGTGATCCTCATGTGATTCAACATTAAAGCTTATTGGTATGATCACATGCTCAGCTCGGTACTGGTACTTTCTGATGTTTCCAGATAGTTTGACTGGAATATGTTCTCCTACTGGAAACCATCAAGCAAGTGTCACGCCTCCATCACATTTCCCATTTCTTAAATGTCAAAGAGCAACGAAGAATGGACTAAAGGTCAAAATCCTGGGCGGGGGGGTGTATTCTTACGTAATTATCCAGCGTGACTGATGCATATGGCCTTTATCTTCATCATCTGTGGATCTCCACGCCGCCGCAGACACTTTTCAATTATGTGGCAGAGGAGCCTAATGAGTACTGGGAAAGGTTACTCACGGAGGTCTGACAAAAAAACTGGACAACTTCAATAAAAACAAGGAAACATTTAATGAGAGCGTGAACTCAAAGATCCTGTTTTCTTCAATGATGCTTGAATTTGTTGGCTGCAACTTTGTCAAACTCTAGCTCTAATGACACAATGCACCAAGAAAGCAATAACTATTAATTAAGGCTATGACACAGTGCAAACTTTGCATAAAAGTGGAGGTTCTCATGTGCATTTAGATTTCTCTGCCCTTAATGGCTGAACTCTGCCATGGATGTCCTAGTGGCTGAGATTGATCGCCATCAGAGCCATCAATGGTCCCCTGTTTGGCTAAGAAATCCTGTCAGACTCAGAGTGTGCCTCCTCTGGATGCTCTGCTTTTGTGTTTCCACTGCCAAGGGATGAAAATCAGACCGGAGCTGCTGATGTCTTCCAAACTGTTGATGCAGGCACGCTCACAGCAGCGTCTCTTTCATCTGTCCCCCTCCACTTCAAGAGCAGTCAGTGGCACAAAAGCACTTTGATACACACGTTCGCGCACCAACAGCTCAATGGGGCTCGTGCGCTACAGACCAATTTCTACTCATCTATAGGTTCAAACCTGTTGCTCTTAAAGAGATCTGGAGAGCGGGGGGGTCGGAGTCTGCTTTATTTAAATCATCATCCAC
>JABWDL010000234.1:0-17944 GCA_015343265.1 Pao palembangensis | reverse complement strand
CTGAACCCCCAGGTAAGCACAGTGGCAGGGAAAAACTCCCTTTTAACAGGAAGAAACCTTGAGCAGGACCAGGCTTACAAGGGGGAACCATCCTGCTGAAAGTTGGCTGGGTAAAGGAGGAATAAAAGAGGGAGACAGGACAGAGAGAATAAAGAGAGAGAGAGGGAGAACAGATACAATCATAAAACCAAAGAAATACAGACAAAATACAATCATAGAAATACAAACATATCAGACATATATACACATAATACAGCATAGCAGGTTGTTATAAAGAGATGAACAGTATAGGCAGGTGCCAACAGCGGACCCTGAGTTTGCCATAGGCCAAAGTCCGTACAGCACGAAGGCCTGGAGACAGAAAACCTGCAAAGAGACAGAGAAAGAGAGAGAGAGGGAGAGAGAGAGAAGGGGGGGAGACACACAGAACGACAAGGAAGACTGGACCCAGATAATCCCGGTGAAAATAAAAGGAGGAGAAAGAAGAAGAAAAGGAGGAGAGGACGTGAGGGAGTGGTTGGTGTTGAGGAAGTGGGGAACTGCTCAGTGGATCATGTGTTTGTCCCCAGCAGCGTAGGCCTATAGCAGCATAGCTGTGCTAAAAATTGAAGAATAAGAGTCTGATGAGCCTATTCTAGCTATAACTGTGAAAACTGACTAAACTAGATCTGTCAGCTCTGCACACTTGGTTTGAGGCTAGCTATATGCTTTAGTGAACAGAAAGGTTTTAAGTTTGATCTTAAAGGCAGACGTGGTGTCTGCCTCTTGGACCCAGGTTGGTAACTGGTTCCACAGTAAAGCTGCCCGATAGCTAAAAGCTCGTCCTCCCAGTCTGCTTTGATGAATTCTAGGAACTACAAGTAAACCTGCACTCTGTGATCTGAGTGTTCTTTTAGGTATATACAGAACTATGAGATCCTGCAGGTATGATGGAGATAGTCCATTTAGAGCTTTATATGTTAGAAGGAGAATCTTAAAGTCTATTCTAAATTTCACTGGAAGCCAGTGAAGAGAAGCTAAAACTGGAGAGATATGCTCCCTGGTGCTGATTCCTGTCAGAACTCTGGCTGCAGCGTTCTGTATCAGCTGCAGGTTTTTAATGGAATAATTTGGACATCCTGACAGTAATGAGTTGCAGTAGTCCAGTCTAGAGGTAACAAAAGCATGGACCAGTTTTTCAGCATCACTTTGTGACAGGATGCTCCTGATCTTGGCAATATTACGGAGGTGAAAGAAAGCGGTCCTAGAAACCTGTTTAATATGAGGGAGAAATGACATGTCCTGGTCAAAGATAACTCCCAGGTTCCTTGCAGCCGTACTGGAGGACAAAGTAATGCCATCCAAGGAGAGAATGCTATCTGATAATCTAGTCCTCAGATGTTTAGCTCCAAGAACAATGACTTCAGTTTTGTCTGAGTTTAAAAGAAGGAAATTGGAGGTCATCCAGTCTTTTATGTCTTTGAGACATGCCTGGAGTCTGGCTAATGGCTCTGTTTCATCAGATTTCATGGATAGATACAACTGCGTATCGTCGGCATAGCAATGAAAATTTATGCCGTGTTTCTGAATTATATTCCCTAGAGGGAGCATGTAAAGAGTGAACAGGATTGGCCCAAGCACTGAACCCTGTGGAACACCATGATGAACCTTTGTACACTCAGAGGAAACATCATTAACATGAACAAAATGAAATCGATCTGATAGATAAGATTTAAACCAGTTGACACAGAGAGATCTACTTTGGATATTGTGGGTAAAGGTGGCCGAGATGAGCTTCCTCCGTTGGGTGGCTGGGCTCTCCCTTAGAAATAAGGTGAGAAGCTTTGTCATCTGGGAGGAGCTCAGAGTAGATGAGGATGAGGAGGTCTGGGCATCTAGTAAGGATGCCTCCCTGATGCCTCCCTGGTGAGGTATTGAGGTCATGTCCCACTGGTAGGAGTCCATGGGGAAGACCCAGGACAGGCTGAAGAGACTTGCTGTGTCTCTCGGCTGGCCTGACAATGTCTCGGGATCGGAGGCACATAGAATTATGAGAAAAAAAAAAAAAAAGTCTTTTTTTTTTTAAATATTTTTCTTGATCAAGATACATGTTTTCAAGTATGGGTCTTTTGTATGCACCCTACAGGCACAGATGTATATCCCTTTTTCTGCCTAGGAAGCAGAAAAAATTATATCAAAACCTAAAAATGTCAGTCGACGACAGCAGAGCTCGTCTTAGCAGCTGCCTTCGGTCTCTGAAGCAACCAAACGCTCAGCCCAAACTTGTCTTGCTTCTCCGAACTTGGGCTGACACACTGTGCTGCTTCTTTTTTAGTGCCAGCAGCTGAACTGGTTAAATTTTTAGCAAAAACTCAGCCGACCAAACCAGCATCCCTGTGCAGAGGCAGTATCATAGTCTAGACCACTGAGATGTGGTTATTGCTGGTTGAAAACTTTACCCAACACCCAGCCTGACTGACTTTCAATAGTCAGCTATGGCAATTTTTGATTGTCTCTGCAGAGGCTGAAATGGATGTTTAATGACAAGTTCTTCTCATTTTTCTTTATAATTACTGCAACCAACCATGGCAAAAGAAAACAATCCTGTAATTGTCTCTTTAACTACAAGGAATTGGCAGTATTACTTTAGTTTGGGTGTCCAGACATAAAGAAGATGTAAAGTTTAAATTAATGTACAGTATATAAAATTTAAAGTTGTGGTTTAACATTTTGCATCATCTCATCTTTGCAGTTGATTATGAAGAGGCCAGGATGAGAATCAGCACCTCCTAATCTGAGACCATACTTCTCAGTTGGAAATGAGTGGAGTGTCTTCTCCAGGTCAGGGAGGAGATCCTGCCCCAAGTGGAGGAGCTCAAGTAAGTAAGTAAGTTCTTGTTCACAAGTGAGGGGAGGATAGAGCGAGAGGTTGACAGGTGGATTGGTGTAGCATCTGCAGTAATGCAAAACTCTGCACCAATCCGTCTTGGTGAAAAGAGAGTTGAGCCGAAAACTGAGGCTGTTGATTGAGCGGTCGATCTTTGTTCCTACCCTCACCTATGGTCACGAGCTTTGGGTATTGACCAAAATAACAAGATCGGCCGAAATGAGCTTCCTCTGTCTGGTGGCAGAGCTAACCTTAGAAATAAGGTGAGAAGCTCTGTCATCCAGGAGGAGCTCAGGGATAAGGATGATAAGGATGATTTCTCCCCAATGAGGTATTAAGAGCACAGTGGCCTTCACCTTGACCGTGTGAGGCAACAGGACCTGGTCTGATTTCATCAGTGACTGGTTCTTGGACCCTGAGCTTTGTCAGGTATTATTCTGTCGGATAAATAAACTGTACTTATATCTTCTCTCGATCCAATTTAATTCAATTTTATTTATATAGCACCTCTTAAAAAAAAACTATTACTACCATGTCTCCAGGTGCTTTACAGAGGCAGAAACCCAGAGCCTGAACCTCCAGGTGGCAAGGAAAAACTGGAGAAGAATGGACAGACTGATAATCCTGGTGAGAAGAAAAGGAGGAAAGGACGTGAGCTGCAGTCTAGTCAGGAGAGTAGCTGCTTCCTCTTTTGTCTTTTGTTGTTCTAAAGCCTTTTTCTGATGATTGGACAAAAAATGCACCAAACATTGTTTCCAAGTTGCATCGTCTCCCATCACCACCAGAGGGTTTTCTTGCATTTGTGTTTTCACAGACATTGGCACTCCATCCAACACCTTCTGTCTCAGTGTCTCCTCCTGGGGGGACCCTTTACCGGGAGTTTCCCCTGTCAAAGCATTCCACTCCTCCATTGTTTCCGCCACCCACTTGGCTGGATTCTGCTTCACCTCCCAACAGGGCTGAAACTTTTGTAACACTCTTCGTGTTACAGGAAATACAACTCTCAGCGCATTATTAAACTCTGTTATGTGTTCATGATATGCATCCGCATCATCCTCTCTCCCTGTTCCTGCCAGTTTTTCCACTTCTTCTAAGGATTCTAACCCTGCCGCACGTGAAATCACAGCTCTAACATCTCCTAATGCAAGGCGTGTTCCATACGTGACTTGCAACAACTTAGTCATAAACGGTCCTCCACCTGTATGGATGGAAGGTAACAAAGCCATTAAAGTTGTCACATCACCCAAATTATATGGCTTATAACGTTTCATTCCTCCTCCTGAATCGACTAAGGGCATTTGCAACTGTCTTCCATCAGCCGCCTCTTTATCTGTCCTTGTCTTAGACCTCAACATCATCCTATCTTCCTCCTGTCTTGCTTCTCTCCTTTCATCCTCTAATTCAGGCATACTCTCCTCATCTCGCTCTCTCTCATTCTCTCTTCCTCTCTCTGCTCGCAACTGTTGTTTCCTTCTTTCCCAACCTGTCATTTTGTCCTCTGTTCCCAACTTAACCTCTGTCCCTCTATTCTCTGTGATCCCCCTATAGTTGGAACACACCCTTCAGTCCCCCTTTTTAAAAAGGGGGGACTGTGGTACCGCCCCCGACGTCCACGCAATGTTGCAGAGTCATGTCAACCACGACAGCCTTACAACATCCAGAGGCCTAAAGAACTCGGGATGGATCTCATCCATCCCCGGGACCCTGCCACCGAGGAGTTTCTTAACAACTTTCTTAACAACAATAAAAAAAAAGAATAGCTGACTGTAACAACATCTAGCAACCCTTCACACTTTGTTTGAGGCTAGCTGGACGCTTTACTGAAGAGAAAGGTTTTAAATTTGATCTTAAAGGCAGACGTGGTGTCAACCTCTCGGACCCAGGTTGGTAACTAGTTCCATAGTAAAGCTGTGTGATAGCTAAAAGCTCGTCCTCCCAGTCTACTTTGATGAATTCTAGGAACTACAACTAAACCTGCACTCTGTGATCTGAGTGATCTTTTAGGAATATACGGAACTATGAGATCTTGCAGGTATGATAGAGATAGTACACTGAGAGCTTTATATGTTAAAAGGAGAATCATGAAATCTATTCTAGATTAGTCAGTGAAGTGAAGCTAAAACTGGAGCAATATGCTCCTTGGTGCTGATTCTGGTTCCTGTCAGAACTCTGGCTGCAGCGTTCTGGATCAGCTGCAGGTTATTAATGGAATCTATGCAAGTACAAGTCTATGTAATCTGGTGTGTTGGAAGTCTTGCTGCTACAGTCTGATACTGTGGGTCTGCCAAGAGGGATCTCCAACGGTTTGCTCACGGTAAGGATGGGTTTTCTTTGTTCCATTTTGTTACCATCCCACAGTGCTAATCCCGGCCGCCATGAACTGCTGGGCTAAAATCACTGGAACTACCAAAAGAAAGACTGGACTCTCTTCTTTCACCAGAAAAAAAGTTTGTTTCTACCTTTTTCCATTCTTTAGTTATGAGCAGTAGAACATAGCTAAGTTTCAGCAAAAACACCTGTTCCTGACCAAACATGGGAGAAAATGAGCTTTTTGTAAAAAGAAACTTGTCATGCAGAACAACGATTTTAATGCAAATATTTTTTGTTTTAGTGACACCTCAAGTTAGTTTTCTTAAAAAAAAAAAAAAAGAAAAATGGGTTTTGATGGCAAAATAATCATTTATTTACAAATATAGAACTATGTACAATTTTGACATTTGAAAACAAAGAAGCCAAGCTATTTCAATCCAGTTATGCATGGTGGGTGGGTGTGTGTGTGTGTGTGTGTGTGTGTGTACCCCCCAAAACAGTGAATTTCTTGTTTGTGTGCTAAGTTGTGTAGCACGCTCCTGTGTGCAAGGGGACACGACAGGACTGGCGCCACATTAGTTTTTTTTTTATTATTATTAGACAGTAAATGAATAAAATAACTGTGCCTGTCTGATTCTGATTCTGAATTCGTGAGAGGAAATTACGTTCATGCAAGTTAGTCAAAAGTTCTTACATCTTTCACGTCGTTCTGGAGACGAGGCTGTGCTGCTCTCGCTTGATCCAGATGGCAGCCCCGAGCTCGAGTCCGATGAATCGGAATCGAGCTCATCCGAGCTCCTCTGGAGTTGGGCTGAGGGAAAACAGGCACAACGGCACAACACCGTTATCTTGGCGAACAACGTCCGATAGGCCCGCGTTCATTGTCCGTGACTTGTGATCGTCTCCTGAGCTCCACCTCTCCGTGATCGCCGTATTCTTCATTCTCACCACTCACCACCGAACCACCGCCACTGAAAAATCGTTCGATTTTGAGTTGCTTCAACTTCCGGGATTTCAAACGCCGTGCCAGCTCTCCCTCATCGTCTAGATCTCTCAGATTAGCAGTTGGCACACCCGCCTTGAATTGCGGCACCGCCATCTAGGAGATTACGACACTAAATACTCATTTAAAAATGCTGATCTTTGATCAAAGGCTGTTTCCTAGCAACCCACGGTAAAAAAAAAAACAATGACATAATTGACGTCTGTAGACGTCAATGGTAGTGAGCGTTCGAATCGAATTGACGTCTATAGACGTCAGTGTGACATTATTATTTCATCATCTTTTTTTTGGCTTTGGGCTAACCCCTGTCGGACTCACGACCGGGCTCCCTCGCCCTCCGGGTCCTTGCGTCTTCTTTTATCGGTCGGGACTAATCAAACTATAACAGATAATTGCTACTTGGCAAAGCTTTTAATAAACAAACAAGTTTTACAAGATCTTGGAGATTCATTGACAACACAGCTGCAACACAGAATTGTCCTGTCAAAGAGATCTGCTGAGACAGAATCTCCACACCTTTTTATCCTAATGAGGCCCCCTCCTCTGGCCCCCATGTGAATGACCATCGTAAATATTCCTCACATTCCACACTTCCACACTTTCTGTTTTATAGTTCCTGGTTTATCTAACTTTCTAATTGAATGTCTAACTCCTAGAAACATTGTAAGGTTAAAGGAAGGTCAGGACCTCAGTCTAAGTCCTTCAGCACATTCCATTCTTTATAACACCTCTTAGATACAACTTTAAACCCATTGATTCCACACCCCCTATTTTAACTGCAATGCTGACAACTCTGCTGTTGCTCTGACTTCAGACCTCTGAAGTTAATGGAAGGAACTTTAGCAGTGCTGTAGCTTCAGTACTGGTTTGAAGAGGTTAGGCTTCAGAGATATCTAAAAGAAAAAAAAAAATCACATTTATTGGTTTAACTCAGCATTCTTGTCTTTGGCAAATTGACTTTCGCACTGCGACATCAGGCCGGGAGAAGCATGTGAATGCTATTCAACAATGTAAAAACAAGGCAGCTTCAATGAACATGAGGCTGGCTTACAACAGAAGGAGACGGCCCACAGTGTTGCCAGGAGCTGGTCAGGCTTGTCAGGACGGCCGAGCGGTCGAATGCGCTGCGTTTAGGTCACAGTCTCCCCTGCAGGTGTGGGTTCAAATCCTACTGACATTGTGTCAGTGATTTCTTTTTCTGAAGACAGGTCATGGAAGCCTTGCTATCAACAAGTGAAAAGGTCACTTTTGCAGACACGTCTATCTTGTACTCTGACCTAGTAACTTCAGCTCTGACACGGAAAAAAGTTCTCAATGGAGTTTAAACAAAATCCTACTTCATCAAATACATTTAAAATATAAAGTAGCATCTGTAGGTAGACTAGCAGTTCGGGCAGTTGTCAAATGGAACTGCTATGTAACAACAAAAACATGTCCAATTGACAACTGGCAGGAAAAACAGACATTAGATCATCTTTTATTTGAGAGTCAGATGTCTACAGTTTATCAAAAAAGCAGTTTTGAATTATGTCATTTTGGCATTAACTGAAGTTGAGCAGCTGATTTCAAGTTTTTCTGCAAAGGATTTTTTTTTTCAACTACATTTTAATCATCAGTAAATGGTTAAACTGTATCAGACTCTGACCACATGGGACTGTTCTTATATGACTTTTCAAGGGGAATTAGCTCAAATGGTAGAGTGCTCGCTTTGCATGTGAAAGGTAGTGGCAGCAATGCCCATGTTCTCCAGTGTGAGGCTTTTCTTTAGATCAGCTCTATCCAGCAATTTATCTCAACTTTTAAGTGGTCTGGTTGTCTCTGTCGTGATTTGGAAACAAAACCTCGATTCCCCTAAACAACAGCAACTCTTTCAAAATGACAGTCTGATCTCGCCCATCATCAGCATTATCCACATCCTGACTGCCTAGTGGAAAAACCTGTCTTTGAGCCTGCTGGTTTTGGCCTGGACACTCTGCAGTCTCCTCCCCGACGGCAGCAGGCGGAAGAGTCTGTGAGATGGGTGGGTGGGGCCACCTGTAATCCTGGTGACTTGTGGTAAATGTGGTAAATGTCCAGAAGGGAGGAAAGAGAGACACCAATGATCTTCTCAGCTGCTCACACAGTGCACTGCAGAGTCTTGCTGCAGGAAATGGTGCAGGCTCCACACCATACGGTGTTGCAGCTGAGTAAAAAGATTACATGATGGGGGTTGGGGCTCTTGTTCTTCTCAGTTTCTGCAGAAATTAGAGTCGCTGTTGAGCTTTTTTGGCCAGAGATGTGATGTTGGTGTTCCAGGACAGGTCTTGGGAGATGTGGACACCCAGGAACTTTGCGCTACTCACCTGCTCCACTGCAGCACCATTAATGGTTAGCGGAGGATGCTGGGCGTGCTCTCTCCTGAAGTCCACTACAATCTCCTTCGCCTTCTCCATGTTTAGGTGGAGATTGTTGTCCTTGCACCACATGGCCAGGCGGCCCACCTCACTCCTGTAGATTGTCTCATCGTTGTTGTTGATGAGACCCAGCACAGTTGTGTCATCTGCAAATTTGATGAAGAGGTTGGAGCTGGATGTAGGTGTGCAGTCGTTGGTCAGCAGAGTGAAGAGGAGGCGGCTCAGCAGACATCCTTGAGGACCGTTGTGTTCAGCAAGATGGTGCTGGAGGTGTTGCTGCTGACATGAACTGCCTGTGGTCCCCCGTCAGAAAGTCTAGCCAATTGCACAGGGAGGTGGTGAGTCCCAGCTGGACTTGTGTCTCTCTCCCCCTCTTCTCTGTCTTTCTCTCTGTATCTTTCTGCAGGTCTTCCATCTCCAGACCTTCATGCTGCACTGATCTCGGCCTCTAACAAAGTGTCCACTGTCAGCACCTGCCTGTGCTGTATTATGCATATATGTATTATGTCTGTTTGTATTTCTATGATTCTATGATTGTATTTCTCTCTCTCTCTCTCTCTCTCTCTCTCTTTCTTTCTCTCTGTGAGCGTGAGCAGAGTCGTTAAGCGAGCTGAGAGTGTGGGATTTTAATATTGCTCATGTATTGCTCAGTTGTTTGATATTGTTTGATGTGATGTACTGGTGAGGCCTGGAGTGAGGCGGTGCCCGGAGACTGGATGAAGGGAGGTAGGTCATTGTGGCCTATAGCAAACACAAGATAGAAGAGGGGCACCAAGTGGTACAGGGCAGATAAAGGAAGGAGTGGAAAGACAAAGTGTGGGAGGCCGATCCAGACAATGAGCTACTTTTTTGAGCTTATGAGGTAATGATTATGCATATGCAACTATTATGGGATGTCAGAAGTCAGAAACATGAAACCATGAAAAAGTGTATAAAAACAAGAATGTTTTCCTGCTTGTTGTCTTTCGACTGGTTAGCTGCCGGCGTACATGCTGAGAGTTGTATTCGCCCGAACCTTCGAATAAAACTTGGTCTCAAACCGTCACTCGATTCTGCTATTTCTTCCACGCTTGAATACACACCACTGAAGAAACAGACAACAAAAGGGGAATGTTTACCGGTTTGCCATTGTTTGGCTGGCTGGTGTTCCCTGCACCATGGCGGTGAGTGGTGGGGATCTCTCCCGGTTGTCGCAGGGACACGGCATCAAAGTGGGTGCCGGGTTGACGCACACCGTGGAGGAGGTAGTCCTCACCATGGGGGAAGTAATCGGGCATGGTTCAGTGAAATCTGCGGCCTGAATGAAAGGTGTGGTGGTTTTGTTTGTGGAGAAAGGGCTGAGAGAGGGCTCAGCGTTGGAGGAAAGTTTGAGGAGGTTCTGCCGCTGAGCCGGCCTGCAACCAAGATCACCCTGTTAAACATTCCTCTGTTCATTAGCGTTGAGTTTCTGTGCGCGGAGCTGTTCAGACATGGGAAGATAGTGACACCGATAGTGACACCGATTAAAAAGGTGTTGTCTGCATGCAGATCTCTGCTCTTAAAGCACGTAGTCTCCCATCGTAGACAGGTATATATGATCCTCGATAAGCGCGGCTGGGCTGCGGAGATCGCCAGTGCCGGTGTTCCCCATGGTGTGAGTGCTGCGAGACATGAAGATGATCATGGAGCTAAGAAAGAAGAATTGAATAAGCAAGAGGATGAGACTGGTCAGGTTCAGGAAGAACAAACAAATATGTCAATTGAAAGACATGAAAATATGTTAACGGAAGAGCAGGTGGAAGGTGAGGGATGTGAGGGGCAGACAGGTCAGGAACAGACAGGTCAGGAACAGACAGGTGAAGACAGGTGGGTGAGGTGCCGTTAGGTGACATGGTGAGAGACAAAAAGGTGAAAAACAGACAAGTAAAGTAGATGAGGTGCAGATAGGTGATAAGAGTGAGGGGCAGACAGGTGAGGAGCAGACAGGTGAAGTGGGTGAGGTGCAGGTAGGTGGCATGAGTGAGGGGCAGACAGGTGGGTCTGAGGGAGTGATGGAGCAGGAGTTTGCTGGCTCTTCAAAAAAACGCAGAAGCAGCAAACAGGGCGATGACGTTGGGGCGAAGGTCAGCAGGCAAACAAGAAGGACTGCTGAGTGGTCAGACAGCAGTGAGGGTGAGGACTGTGTGTCTGACGACAGCAACCTGTCCCACTCCCAGGGACCAGCCAGCCAGTCAGCCAGGGAGGGAATCGGTACACGGCACGAATGGTAAAAACTTTGCTCCAAGAGACCAAAAACATGAAGGGGGTCATCTTTTGAAGGGGGACACCAGGAAAAGAGCCGTCATTTATGAAACAGCAAGGCTAAAGCACATTGATGTTTTATTTTTTACCAGAGACCCACAGTGATCAGGAGAACAAGCCTTGGTGGAGCAGAGAGTGGGGAGGAGGCGTGTTTCTCAGCCATCACACGGCTGTCACTGCGGGGGTGGCCATCCTGCTCTCCAAGACTTTCACCCCGGCCTCCCTCAAAGTGGAACACATCATCCCTGGGAGGTTTCTGCTTTTAGAAGCTGGTTTTAACAAGTTTAATATTGTTTTTATGAACATTTATGATCCAAACGACGGTGCAGAGAGGAAGCTCTTTTTAGAAACAGTCAGCAACAAGCTGCAAAACCACAGGACGTCAGATTACTTGTTTTTAGGTGGTGAGTTTACTGTACTGAAGACGGCGCAGTAGACCGTAATCATGCAGAACCTCTTCCAGCGTCCCAGCATGCTCTGAGGCAGCTGGTCTTCTGCCAAGGCCTGGTGGATGTATGGAGGAGGATGCACGCAGGCTGCCAACAGTACACATGGTCCCCTACAGAGATGACAAGGTAATTTTAGCTCGCCTTGATTGGTTTTATTGTTTTAAGCACCATTTTAGCATCTTTAAATTGTGTAAAATTCTACCAGTTGGGTTTTCAGATCACTCCTTGGTTGTGTGCAGTGCTTTTATCAGGAACATCTCAGCCAAGAGCGCATACTGGCATTTTAACTCAAGTTTAGTGTCTGATCACAGTTTTAAAGAGGCTTTGAGGTTTTTATGGTGTGTTTTTAGACGAAGAAAGAATGAGTTTACTTTTCTGAGGCAGTGGTGGGATCATGGGAAGACCCAGATTAAACAGTTACGTCAGCAGCACACTCTCGATGTTACTGGTCACATCACCAGATCATTCAAAGATCTGGGGAATGAAATTGTGGAATTTGAAAGTCTAAGTGAGTCCACAGGAAATTGAGGGTGCATTGAAGGCCTCAAAATTAAAAAGAAGGCTTTAGCTGACCTGCAGGACACAAAGGTGCAAGTTGCACTGGCCTGGTCCCGGTTTCAGAACATTAATGACATGGATGCTCCCTCTAGCTTCATTTTCGGTCTGGAGAAGAAGAGCTGGCAGAGGAAGTCCATCCACTCCCTGCTGTCAGACACCGGGCAGGAGCTGACAGAGCCGGACCAGATCAGAGCCAGGGCCCTGGAGTTCTACTCGATGCTGTTCCGAAGCAAGGAGACTGACGGCCATTTTCCAGGGGTTCAGTGACGGACTGCCTCAGGTGTCTGAGGACAACAACTCCAGCCTCGAGCATCCGCTGACCCTGCAAGAGCTACATGCTGCGCTCCAGACCATGCAGAGCCGGAAAGCTCCGGGCATCGATGGACTCAGCGTGGAGTTCTACAAGGCCTACTGGGACATCCTGACTCCTGATCTGCTTGTGTTTTTAGACAGGTTAACAGTTTGGGACTAGATGAGGCTCTGTTTTTAACTGATTTTAAATTGTTATTGACAGGTGGCTTGTCCCCTTTTTATCGTAGTGTTTTTAGGTCCTGTGCGTGGCTGAAATGGGCCCACAATGAGTCGACTTCTCTGCACTGGTTACTGAAGGAGCCTTTGGTTTATGGAGGAAGGCTTGATGTCAGCTGTGATGCCCTGCCTGGACTGACAGGGGCACTGAGGCGCTCAAGGATTGTCATGCTGCAGAAGCTGCTGGAGGTGGCGGGGCCCATGCTGAGTGACGTCTAGACCCTGAGCTCTGTGTTGGTCATCCGCTCCGCCCGCTGGACCCAGAGGAGCCTGGAGCTCTGGATGCAGAAGCTCTCAGGCAGAGAAAGGAGCCTTCTCCTGAGGTGGTCAAGAGGAGAAGCTCGGCCTGACCCCACGGACACCTTCCCTGACCGCCAGCTGAGCCCTGCGCCCACACAGCTGAGTGGACTCCTGCGGGGATCCTGTGGCGAGGGAGCGCTGAGCCTGCACGGAGCAGACGGACGGACCATCTACTCAACCTGCACTAAGGTGGCCAACGCCCGAGACTTGAGCCAGTGTGCCCCCAGGGTGTGCGTTCCACTCATTTAACATTTCTATTGTAGATGTGTGTTTGAGCAACAGGTGCAACCAACAGGCACCAACAGGCATAAAATTGATTTGGCAGAAAGTTAAGATGAAACAAAAATATAGTTCACACATGTCAGATATGATTTAAATACAAGCTATTGTGGTGGTGTTTAGCCTGTCCTCATTAAGGACTATATTTTCACTCATAGTGACAATTGCCATTATTTATCAACCTAGTGTAGAAAGACCGTAGATCTCAGTGCAGGAGTCAATATATGATAGGACACACGTGTGATTAATGAAACATTTGTATATGATCAATCCCAGCGTAGAATAGATCAGGTCTTGATAAATGTGACTGAAAATGAGAGTCATTAACATGTCACGGTTAAGCCGTCTGTCCGTCCGGACTGATTAAATTCAAGTCACTCAAGTCATTCCATTCAGTTTACACTGGCTGCAGCTCCGGCAGGGCTGGAGGCTTCGATCGAGAAAATAAAACATCCTGAATTTGTCAAAATAAAAAGTCCCATATTTAGAGCTATCATTTTCAATATCTTGTGAGGGTCATCTCACAATCATTTTAGAATAGAATAGAATAGAATAGAATAGAATAGAATAGAATAGACTTTATTCATCCCACAGTGGGGAAATTTTTTTGTCTACAGCAGCAAAGGGGGGGTACGACAAAAACAGAACAGCGGTATGGGAGTAAAAAACAAGTTGAATAAAAAGAAAAAAATATATATTAATATTAATGTAAGAAAATATTGCACAAGTAAAATAAAACTGCACAACAATTATATACAATTATATACAAAGACCAGTGAATACCAGTGAATAGTGAACAACACAACAACAAGTGAACAAAGAAAGCCCTGTGTGGGTACATAAATACGTGTCACTATAGTGTTGTGTTGTACAGTCTGATGGCTGTGGGGAGAAATGACCTGCGGTAGCGCTCCTTCCTGCACTGGGGGTGTAACAGTCTAGTGCTGAAGGAGCTGGACAGGGCCTCTACCGTGTGGTGCAGGGGGTGGTGGGGGTTCTCCATGATTAATGTTAGTTTGGACAACATCCTTCTGTCCGCCACCTCCTCGATGGACTCCAGGGTGCAGCCCAGGACAGAGCCAGCTTTTCTAACCAGTTTGTTTAGTCTCTTCCTATCTCTGCCTGTACTGCCCCCCGCCCAGCACACAACTCCATAAATGACTACTGAGGCCACCACAGTGTCATAGAAGGTCCTTAGTAGTTGTTTACACACACCAAAAGACCTCAGTCTCCTCAACAGGTGAAGTCGGCTCTGGCCCTTCTTATACAGAGCGTCTGTGTTGTCAGACTAGTCCAGTTTATTGTTTATGTGAACACCCAGGTATTTGAATGAGTCCACAATCTCAATGTCTGAACCCTGAATGTTCACCGGTGTGTGTGGTGAAGGTGACTTCCTGAAGTCCAGAACTAGCTCCTTTGTTTTGCCAGTGTTTAGGATCAGGTGGTTGTTCTCGCACCAGCTCACAAAGTCAGAGATGACCCCCCTGTACTCCTGCTCATCTTGCCCCGATACACATCCAACAATGGCACTGTCATCTGAGAACTTCTGCAGATGGCAGTGTTGGGAGTTGTATTTGAAATCCGATGTGTACAGTGTGAACAGAAAAGGGGAGAGCACCGTCCCCTGAGGAGCCCCCGTGCTGCAAACTACCACGTCAGACACACAGTCACGCAGCCTCACAAACTGTGGCCTGTCTGTAAGGTAGTTGACGATCCAAGCAGCCAGATGTTGGTCCACGCCTGCCACCTCCAGCTTCCTTCTCAGCAGTGACGGCTGGATGGTGTTAAAAGCACTTGAGAAATCAAAAAACATGACTCTCACAGTGCTTCCAGGAGACTCCAGGTGAGACAAGGCCCGATGCTGCAGGTAGATGATGGCATCATCCGCCCCGATGCCTGGTCGATATGCAAATTGCAGCGGGTCTAGTGCTGAGCTCACCTGGGTGCTGAGGTGACTGAGGACGATCCTCTCCAATGCCTTCATTAGGTGGGAAGTTAAGGCGACGGTTCTGAAGTGGTTTGGCTCCCTAGGACGAGCTACTTTAGGAACCGGAACCAGGCAGGAAGTCCTCCAGAGTACTGGTACTCTCTCCAGGCTGAGGCTCAGGTTGAATATGAAGAGGACCACCTCGCAGAGCTGATCTGCACATTCCCTGAGGACCCTGGAGCTGATGTTATCAAGTCCTGTTGCCTTCCTGGCCTTTGTCCTCCTTAACTCCCTCCTAACCTGGTTCAGAGTGAGACAGAGGGTGGTGGGGTGGGGTGGGGGGTAGTGGCTGGTCTGGGGCCGTGGGTTGTTGGGGGGGATCCCATTGTTGTGTTCGGAGGAGGGGTAGAGTGGACTGAGTGGTGCTGAGGTGTGAACAGCTGCAGCTGGGAGGAGACGCCTGGACTGGAGAGGTGTGAAAAGGGAGACTTGGAGACTGGGGGCTGGGCAGAGTCAAATCTATTGAAGAATATGTTCAACTCATTTGCCCAGGCTTGGTCACCAGTGGCCTGATGACCGTTTCCAGCCTCACCATGGCCTGAGATGTGTTTCAGCCCTCTCCATACATCCCGAGCGTTGTTCTTCTCCAGGCGATGCTCCAACTTCTTCCTGTAGCTATCCTTGCAGCTCCTGATTTTGAATTTTAAGTCCCTCTGCACTCTACTCAGCTCCTCCTTGTCCCCTGAGAGAAAAGCCCTCTTCTTCTGGTTTAGAAGGGCCTTCAGCTCAGGGGTCACCCAGGGCTTGTTATTAGAAAAACACTGTATTCTTTTGGTTGGCACAGTGTTTTCCACACAGAAATGAATGTAATCTGTGATGCAGTGTGTGATGCCGTCAATGTCCTCCCCATGTGGGCTGTAGAGAACGTCCCAGTCTGTGGTGTTGAAACAGTCCTTTAGTTGCTCTGTTGCCTCCTCAGTCCACATCTTCACTGTTTTTACCTGTGGTGACTGCTGTTTCACCACTGCAATGTAAACAGAGGAGACATGAACCAGGTTGTGGTCAGAGCATCCTAAAGGGGGGAGGGGGGCGGATTTATATGCGTCCTTCATGTTAGCATATAGAAGGTCCGGAGTTTTATTGTCCCTTGTGTGGCAATTCACATACTGGATGAAGTTGGAGAGGGTGGCGTAGAGGGGGGTGCAGGCATGGTTAAAGTCCCCAGAGACGTGAATAAAGGCGTTCGGGTGCTGCGTCTGTAGCCGGGACACGGTGCCGTGCACGAGCTCACACGCGACAGCAGCGTCGGCCGACGGAGGGATGTAAGCAGTGACTACCAGCACATGGGAGAATTCCCGTGGAAGGTAGTACGGCCGAAGGCTGACTGCCACCAGCTAAACGTCCCTACTACAGTGCTGTTCTTTAACGGTGATGTGGTCCGGGTTACACCATCTGTCGTTCACAAACACCGCCAGTCCCCTACCTTTCCTCTTCCCGCTCTGCACCGCGCTCCGGTCCGCCCGCACCAGCGTGAATCCGTCGATGGACACCACGGTGTCCGGTGTGTCCTGATTTAGCTACGTTTCCGTGAAACACAGCAGGCTGCTCTCACGGTACACGTGCTGCAGTCGCATGAGCGCCCTTAGTTCGTCCAGCTTGTTGGAGAGAGAACGGACGTTTCCCATAATGACAGATGGTACGTACGGCTTGTACCTCCGTTTCCTCTCCCGGCGCTTAATACCAGCTCTGCAGCCTCGTCGTTTCCTTCGTATCTCCGCTGGAATCTCTGGGCTTCCAGTGTGAAGGAACTCCGCATGGCTAAGAGCTAACACAAGGGACTCAAAAGACTCGTCATTCAAGTACAAAGCCATGCCATTATTTATGACGTGTCACATCCTTTTGAGAAGTGTCAGACTCACGGTCGGGCTCCCCCGCCCTCCTGGTCCTTGCATCTTCTTTTATCGGTCGGGACAAATCAAGCCAGAACAGGTAGTTGCTGCTTGGCAAAGCTTTTAATGACAAACAAGTTTTACAAGATCTTGGAGATTCATTGACAAAACAGCTGCATAACAGAATTGTCCTGTCAAGATCTGCTGAGGCAGAATCTCCTCAACCTTTTTATCCTAGTGATGCCCCCTTCTCTGGCCCCCCCATGAGTGACCATCTGTTTGTTGTATACATTCTCACTTCCTCACTTCTTAATTTATAGTTCCTGACTTGTCTGACTTTGCTGATTTAATGTGTAGCTCCTAAAAAACAACATAAGGTCAAAGTAAGGTCAGGGCCTCACTCTGGCTCCTTTAGCACATTCCATTCTTCATGCTATCTTTCAGCTACAGCTATAACTCGTTTCCAAAATTCCCCCTTTTGATCTCTTTAGAGATCACACAACGTTCTAGAAACCTGTTAGTAAACTTCTGATTAATGTCTCATCTTAGTAACATATCGATTAAACATATGAGATATCAGTAACTCATTCCATCCAGATTTGGTCTCACCACTGCGTAAGCTGCTTTTAGTCCTCCATCTTTTGCCCTAAAACACAAATAGATTTTCTGCGTCCTTTATTTCTATTGTTTCTAATCTGCTCTTAACCTATTGTCCTCTTCTGTTCTTTCCTCACAGCAATGTGGTACACCTTCACGAATGTGGTCTGCCATGTTTATCCCTTCATGTGTATATGCTATGTGTGGCTGAGTTAAAACTTCCATAATTTTGTTTTGCCTTCCTAATGTCATGGTGAAAGCTGCTAATGCCACAAATGCTACTACACTATGTGATGTTGTGACTATTAAGGGATGATGCATGACCAAGTGAGCTGTTTTTTTGTATTACTTTTGCCAATACTGCTGCAAATCTTGCACATGGGGGTGCTTTTTGTTCTAGTCCATCCAATAGTACACTTACATATAGCAGTACTTTCCTTTCCCCCTTTATTTTCTGATATAGCACTGCGGCAACAGTCTTAGGCTTATCAGAAACATCCAAATAAAATGGTAAGTTGTAGTTAGGGATAGCGAGTACTGCTGCCCTGCTAAGGGTCTGTTTGAG